>JAYKTE010000082.1:46703-57480 GCA_036873565.1 Xipholeptos notoides
ATGCAACACAAAGTTGTGTGTGTGTGTGCTATTCTATATTGATTACACACACACACACACACACTGACACAGACGTATATTTATATATACACACACACATATATACATTCATATATTTATATTTAGACGGACACAAGTTTGATTGAAAATAAGTTGGCAAGAATTGTCAATTCTTTTCAATCACACACACACACACATATATATATATATATATATACATTTAGTCAGCATTTTTTCATTCCCATAGGTTTGAATGAAAAGAACAGACATCTTCTGTCTTGTCTACTTATTATTTTCTTTATTTTCTCTAATTTTGTGATTATGGAAGATATCTAAAAAAATTAAAGTCTGACATAAAGATACTTATAACAAAATTTGAAAAAATAAAGAAAAAAATTAGTAGACGTATAATATCGGTTCCTTTCAATCAAACCTGTGTGAATATATATATATTATATATGTATATATATGTATATTTATAAATTCTTTAAACAGTTTGTTATTGACATTTCTTAGATTCTACAAATTCTAAGAAGCTGGTAAAAGCTTGTATATTATCATTAATGCATCTTAAAGAACCATATCTAAAAGATATCTGCATTCCATGATACATAGGAGAGTCATTGGAATGTATGCAGTATTATTGCAGTCCTATAGACTCACACACGGAAAACATATTTGGTAAATGTGTATGAGCTTTTTGTCATTTTTTCTTATATATTCATTATTCACATAGGAAATCAACTCTTGTTAAAAAAGAATTATTCATATTTAGCTATACAAAATGTTCTGTCTAATTTATCATAAATAAATCTTATTTTATCTAAATTTAGATTTTGATTATTATTCCTATATTTATTCAATCAATAAGCTAAATACTGCCTTTATTTAAACTGGACAAATTTAAAATCATTCAATCAACTTACAAGAAGAAAATATAGTTTAGATTTTGGAATCTTAATAGGCAATAAATCTCCAGTTTAAAGACAAATTTAAAATGCCTTTTTAGTGTATAGAGAGCTCTAACTATAAATATTTATGTATTGTTTTTGCTTTTAAGTTTAGGTTTTCCTTGAAAAATCCAATTAGAGCAAATTATGTCATTAAATTGCAAAACCAACATTTAATGTAGAATTATTGTTTTAATCCTCTTTCTCTTCTCTCTGTTTTGATCATAATGAAAAAGAAAGAAAAGGAGAATGAGAGGAAGAGAAAAAGACAGAAAAAAATGAATATTTGATTCCTCTTCTTCCTTATTATTTTTTCTGCGCACAAGACTGCAGATGCAACAAGGGCATTAACAAGTAAGAGGGTGCTTGTGCTTCTTGCTTCTTCTTGCTGACAAAAGATTGTTATCTTCAAGTTCAGCTAAGGGGGAGTTTTTGATTTTAAAATTCAATAAACATTAACAAAAATTGTAATTTTTGTTATATATCTTTTAAAATTATTATTATTAAAGGACAAAAACAAACAAAAAGAAATTTTTTTATAAATTACAATAAATGAATGAATAAATAGGTAGATAAATAAATAATAAATTAATTAAAAATGTGGGGAAATTAAATACATTTAGAAATAAAAATTGAATTATAATTTTGAAGATCTTTTTCACAATCCTGAATAATGCTGTAGGCGTCAAGGTTGATTGTTGTTGAATGTTGCTTATGCAGAAAAATTCTCAGCCTAACCTACTTTCACTGAAATTTTGATCATAGTAAAATGATTTTTTTAGAAAATGTAGGAACAACACTCAACAGCCTAGAAGATTTCAGCAACAACAATTAATAGTATCATCAGGAATTTTCAGTTTGTACTATTAAAATTATTCTTCTCTTTGTTTTTGTATTTTTTTTTTTTTTTCAAATATTTCAGTTTTAAGTAAAATTGTGTGGCATAGAAAGCATTGAAAAGCAATAATACATATTGTTCTTTTTAACCAGTGATTTTTAGCACCCATCTGCTCCAAAATTATTATTAAAAAAAAAGTGGGGGAAGGTAATTTACCCAAACTATATTAAGGCAAAATCAAAATAATAATTCAAGAAAAAAAAATGGATTTATGAAAATTTGAAAGGAATAAAAAAGAAAACAAACACTGATTGATTACAAATAAAATAGTTTAGCAGAACAAAAACAAAGTGTTTTTAAATGTTTCAGTCCCAGTCTTGGTTGGGAAAAAAATTATTTTTGAATATTTTCCCTTTTGATTTCTTTTGTTTTTTGTTATGATTTTTTTTTTTTTTTTAATGTTCAATGTGTCAAAGCCATTGAAACTAGTCACATGACAAAATAAAATTCTAAAATAAAAACAATTGTTACCATAGTAATCATATATCCGTCCATGAATCCTTTCACAAGGTAAAGTATTCCAATTTTGAAATGAGGTAAAATCCACCAACTGTCAAAAGTTCAGACCAAAAAAAATGTGGAAGTTTAGTAGAAATAAGATTTCATATTTTTTAATTGTGCCTCTTTTGGTAGGAATTGAATTTTTGTTTCTTTCTTTTCTATATGGTTATTAAATGTGTGTGTGGTGAGTGATGTGTGATCTCTTTGTGCTAATTCTTTTAAATTCATTAAATGTTGTAACCTAGTATTTTTAGCTCTATGGTTTAATTTTTTTTAATAATGTTTTAAAGTTTGGGAGAATTAATTAACTAATTCCAAAAATGTAATTAGCAAAACAAACCTTGGCCAAACAAACGGTATTCCATGATCCTATATTCACTAAAATACCAAATGAAGAAGAAGCTCAGATCAAAAATCAAAATATTTAAGAGATCAGCAAGAAGTGAACATGAAATAAGTAAACATTGAAATATAAATCAAATAAGAGATGGGGTGATGGTTTACCATATCAGAATCAAACTAAGAATAATAAAAGCAAATATAATATTTTTTTCCAGCTTGTTTTCTAAAGTCTGGTTAAGTTAAATATCCAAAGCCAGTGTTAGACATCTTGGGAATTTAGAAAAAATATTGTTTGGTTTTTCAAGTAATAAAAAGTAATACTTGAATTTTCATGTGCAGATGCTAATTCCAACATTTCATGAACATCCAATGTATTTTATCTTTAACTAATTCCAATAAAGAATTTGCTCATCAACAAATGATGATCAAAGCTTGCTAGAAATGTTAAGTTTTAGGATGTACATTTTAGGAACTCGAAATTCTATCATCGAAACATTTGAAAATGCAAATCTCCTTTTTAGCAAGCAGCCTGTAAGGAGTTGATAAAAATAATAAAATGAGAGCTAAGTTTCTGACTGATACGTGAAAAATGGATCAGAACATAATAAGTTCCTTAGAAAAGTAGAATACTATGTTGGCCAAGTCAGTCTTACAGTGTAGATTCATGGTTATTTTGAAATTTCATACAGAGCTTTGATTTGCAATGTAAAGGAAAATAATAACAAAACAAATTAACAAAAAACAAAACATTATTATAAAGCGCTCCTGAAAAGCTAATAATGGTGTCCTGGTGATTTTGGTTGAAGAAGAAAAAGCAGTAGAGCCCGTTCGAGTGACTGCAGGAAGAGGTATCAGCAATGGTCTTGGTTATATTCCTGGGTACCATTTTGTCGAAAGAGTACAATTGAATACAACTAAATAATCGAAAAACAGTTGAATGTGGCGTCTGATAAAGTTTTTTGTTAATGTCAGATTTTTCTTTTTATTCTGTCCACAATTCTTTTTCTGATATTTCCAGTACTTCTAAATTATTATTCCAATCATTCATTATTCAGAGAGATTCGGAAACAGAAGAATAAAAAAAAGGAGTCTTTTGGGTTTGTATGTTTTTCTCTCAATGAATGATATTCATTCCTGATTGAATATTGGTTCTTTTTCTATAAAATTGAATAGATAAATAATTGCAACCATTCCAGGTACAACTTATTAATATAATTATATCCAATTGCTATGAATACAAATGCTTGAACATTATAGGTTCTTTTTTAAAGATAATAGCTCCACTACTTTTTTTTGTTACTTGTGATGAGATTTTTTCTCTCCAAATAGATGAGTTGAAAGTGTAGGTAAGCACTTCTCAAAATCCAAAATGAAATAAATATTGTTTTTGTTGTTAATTTTTTTCTTTTTCTTTCTAAATCAGTAAAATAGCAAAAAAAAAAAAATTCAAAATATACAAAACAATAATAAGTCCAATCTAGTCTACAGTAAACTCTAAATTTTCTTTTGTAAATGATTGTTTTGTTTTCCTTCTCAAATTCAGGTTGTGAAGTTGGGTTCTAAGTGCCAAAAAAAAAAGTATTTTCAAAATTTTTCAATAATGTCAAGTCGTACAAATTGATGAGTTAAGTCTCAAAGATGACACCTAGAGATTTAAAGTGTAGAAGTGTGGCAAAACAAGGGGCGTCACTTGGGAGGCCTGTACTTGTGGGAAATGGAACTCACAATGGATTTAACACCTTTTCTAATGCTGGCACCCAGATTCTTGTTCTGGGAGTTTTGTGATGTCGGAGTCTGGGGGTGAGCATCAAGGCATTTCTGATATCTCAGCTTGCAAGCTGCTTCTATTGTCTTGCACAATGGTCCCGCAGATGGCTCACAGTGAAACACATGTGCAAAATACTGATCCTCGGCGGTATGCATGATAAATGCACAAAGTTTAATGTTGGTCATTGCTATGCCCATAAAAGATAGAAATCGAACACGGCACTCATCGATCTTTTTTTCAGGGTTGCTGTGCTCGGATATAGTGATGGTTGAGGGAGCAATAGCAACATTAACAAACACCCACATCTCTGGTGGTACTTTAGTGTACAAGCTTTCTATAGCATTATTCAGAGTATCCATGCCACTGGCTTTAAAAACTTCTTTGAAGCCAAGGTAGTGGCAGCGAATCACCTTCTTTGGTTCCTCCATTGGTGTTGGAAATGAAGTGTTGTTATAGAGATTTTGAAAAGTAAGCTTTGTACCATTTGGCTGTGTAGTGCCATTTCCTCCTCCTTCTAGGTTAGGAAGATCTGTAGGTCGGTTGAGCCGATTCATGTTAGCGTTCTGCTGAAGGCCCTGCTCTAGCATGATCCGTTTGCAGATGTCACGAAGCGTGTTAGCAATTTCCCGGGCCGGTGTGTCACAGCGGAACACATGGCACATGTGTTTTCTGGTTGTCTTGTCTCGAGATACATAGGCAAAGTCTCGCCCATTGTCACGGCCAACTCCCCATACACGAATAGTATGGATAGGCTGAATATTCAAAATAGTCTCATTGATTGGGCTAACCAAACGTAGGCTGTGATCATCAAGATCCATGTAAAGATCCTTGCCATCGCCCCAGCGGCCGACGACGTCGTTGAGGTCATTTCGTCCAAGTGAAAGGTCCAAGATACATTTATTCACGGCCTTGCTACTCTTGGCTGGACTTAGGTCATCATCAGCAATACATACCCAGCCAAAAGATCTGACGGCAAATCGGACTGGTTCATGTTTTGAAAACTTTCTTACTGGTACAGGAGATTTTTCTGTGCTGGAACAAAGAGACTGTAAGGATTTTGCAGCATATTTAAGCACATGGCTTTCAAATGCTTGCAAGTGCTCTTCAGTGTTGGAACTCGTACTATTTGGGCTAGAGGGCACTGAACTGGGAGCTGAGGCCTGGCTGCTGTCACAAGAGTTGGCATTTGATCGCTTTGTTTCCAACTGGCCAGGAGAAGGTGGTGGTGGGGGAGACCTTTGGATTGTCCCACTTTGGATGTGCCAATAATAAGGTCCATCCTTGTCTTCATGTCGCTCCCAGCCTAGAGGCAGTTGTTCAATTGGTAGGTTCTTCTCAGAATCCAGTTTGCCATCCTTAAGTGTCTCAGAGTTATTTTCCTCAATAGAGTTCACGTCATCATCATCATCATCCTCCTCCTCCTCCTCATCAGTATCTTCGTCACTATCTTCTTCTTCATCTTCATCGTCATCATCATCAATGTCTTTAACATTGTCGACCTCATCTACGTCATCGTCCACTGTATGAACGCCATCATCTTCTTCATTGTCATCAATATCACTGCAGTCAAGACCAAGTTTTTCGTTGAATTTTCCGTAGGGATCCTTTTTGCCTGAATGGATGCGGGTAATTTCAGATGGAATATTCAAGATGTTCTCATCCAACCGGGTGTCGGACTGGATCCCACTGTCATGGGAATCTGGAGAATTGATATATTGCTCATTCTTCAAATTATTTGACTTTTCAAATGAGATCACCTTAGTATTCTCATATTCTTCATCCTCATCATCATCATCATCATCATCATCTTCAATCTCCTCAACTTCTTCGGCATCATCATCTTCATCTTGACTATCACAGACATCATTTTTATGCATGATATTTACACCCGTGCGGCGTATCTGATCAGCCTCGTTGATATCATCTCGTTCCTGATGTTCACGTGCCTTCGCTTCCAACAGGGAATAATATTCAAGGAAGCGGCGCGGCTTCTCATCCGAAAGTGGGTTCAGATCCCGATTGCATCCAATACTCCCATTCATTGTCATTCCAACAATACCCACTTTCTGCCTGCACATACTAAGGTTTTCTTTGATATTTTTCCGGCGCCTTTCATCTTCGTTTAATCGGTTGTCCTCTTCCTCATCTTCTTCATCATCATCGTCGTCATAATCATTGTGCACTTGGTAACCGCATTCTTCATCTTCTTCATCTAATTCATATACTCCCATGCCTTCTTCGTCATCTTCATCATCGTCATCGTCATCGTCGTCATCATCATCGTCATCGTCATCCTCTTCATCGTCGTCGTCCTTGTAAACCAGGAGTGGGTCTTTCTCTAACTGCTCGTAGGTACCACTAGTATCATCGTCGTCACTGACTGCATCTTCGGGGCCGTCACAGGGAGACATCAGAAGTCCGAGTTCGTGCCCCGCTGCAAGAGGGTTGTGCCCATCTGATGGGCTGAGATCGATACCCATCGAGGAAAGGTCGAGTTGAGCGTATATTTTCCGTTGTTTAATAGCCAGAGGTATTGTATTGTAATGTTGCTGTAGGGGATCAACACGATCTAAGTGGATAGACCTCTCGTAATTTCTTCTATCGTCCGCACATAGGCCGATATTTTCCTTTTCTTCGTCCAGGTTGAAATCTGCAGAAGAAGAGAACGACAAATGATGGATGTCCAGGTCGAGATCTTCTTCGTTGATGTAAGACGAAGGTGATATTCCAGTGGTGCTGTTTAGGGTAGTAGTTGTTGTAGTGCTATTGTTGTGATCAGGTAATTCTCCTTGCGTAGAAATCAAGTGGTCTTTAAGGCCTCCACCAGTCATATGCTCTAGAGAGGCCAGGTTACTACCGGGTCCACTATTAGTAGTACTCGACAATAAATTGCCAATGTTACTATTAAGGCGATCTTCGAACTGGTAGTTCGGATTTGCAAAACTTAGAAACGGTTCGGTGTTGTCAACTGGTGATTCCGACATTATCCGTGAAGGCAGGCAAAGCGAATAATGGTTAAGAGGCGGGCGAAACGGGAAAATAGACACACGTTGATTCAATACCTTTCTCTAAAAAGAACAGAGAAAGAGAGAGAAAATTAATTGATGCAGTGATAAGTTGTTGAAATGGTGTCTTTCCTCTACGCTTTTTTTTTTTTTTAGAATTTAATGCCAGGTAAATCTTACCTTTAACAACGTCAGGTAAGGTCCTGTTTGGTTATCCTCGTAACTGGATAAAGGTAAGAGGGTAAATGTCCGAGCGTAAGGGATATTTTGCCATAGGAAAAGCTCTACCCGCGTCACCCAGCTAGCAGTCTCCTCGAGTAACCTCGCTCACTGCTACAAGACGACTGGCGTTGTGCTTGTTAAACTGCTTACAGCTATGATGATGATAATGTTAATCTCTAACCAGGTTGTGAAAATATATTTTTGTGAACAAAATGTCTTGCTGAAAAATTCAGACGTTCTTTCTTTCATTCGTAATGCAACAGAGTTAAGGTTTTCTGTCTGTTTTTCTTGCAGTTACCACAAAAAAACAAAATACTTATCTGTTTTTTCTACCTTATTATTAATGCCGTTACTCTCAAACCCTGACGTCACCGTTTGTTCGGCTATTTCGTTTTGTGACCGTAAGTTTACGAAAATGTACGGAAATTGTCGAGTGAGGTTGTCGACAAGGAAAAGAGAAAGAATAGGTAAGATCAAAATAGGGAGGAACGTTAGATGAATGAAGAACAGACTAGGAAGAGTAAATATAACATGTTGATAGTAGAGTGTAGTGAGTGAGTGTGAGAAAAAAAAAGATGTGGAAATGAAGCAACGAGTAGAGAGAATTAGGGAGAAGGCGATAGAATGAAGATGCTTTTTGCGAAATAATATTTATTTATAAAGAAAGAGGAAAGAAATAATGATCACAAAGACATAGAAAGTAAATAAATAAAATAGGGAGAATGTTAAAAACTTATGACTTTAGGGTGAGGTGAAAATTAATTGTTGTACTTTAGAAAATAGAATAAAATACTGTTTTGAGTTGGTGTGTGCGTGTGTGTGCACTTGCTTGAGAGAGTGGGCAAACAAAGAAAGAAAGCGGGTTCAAAATTGAACTGCAACTTGCAGTGACTGCAGAGTGCACAAACCATGCAGCGTTTTCTGATGACCAAAAATCATGTTTTTAGAGGTAAAAAAAGATTTAAAAAAATAAGGAATATAAAAGGGAGATGTTTACGAATCATTTTGAACATACAGGTGATTGGTGACGGTGGGTGAAAGGTTGGGTGCATCATCCCCATCCCCCATCCTATCCATCCATGGTCATCATGATTGATTTATTGTCATAAAGAAACCCTGATTTGATTTATTTCAAAATAAACTTGATTTTTCTGATTTTTATTTTGTTTGAATCAATTTTTTTTTTGTCTTATTTTTTGTCAACAGTTTAATTTTGGTTACACACAAAACTAGCACCAGTAAAACAAAACACACATATCAACAACCAGTGGAAGGAACAACAACCACTAACCAGCCACCGCTCTGGCTGGGCCTGGTGGACACACAACACAGTACACACCACACCAGTCAAGCAAGTTGCCAGTACCAGACACCACTCCACTACACCTACGAGTCAGTCAGTCAGTCACTAACACTACACACACTACCACCACAAACTGATGATGATGACATTGCGTTGCGTGGATGTGGAGTTGTTGCTGACTGAACTGAACTGCGTAAAAATTTTAACAAATTTTCTCAACATAAAAATGAAAACAATTCACTATTCTTGATTTATTTATTTATTCGAAAATTGCAATGATGATTCGATTTATTTTAGCAGCAAGTTTAAAAGTAGGCCCTTTTTTAATGTTGTTATTGTTGTTGGTTGCTGAGCCTGCCTGACAGACAGAAATGAATTTAATTTAACTATAAAAAATAAATAAAAAGAAAACAAGTCATAACTGAGTTCTTCTTTTCAAATACGATTTTAAATTTTTTTAAAAATATTTTTAGAATAGGATTTTTTAAAAATATTTTTAGAATAATTCTAAATTGTTCATGAAATTATAATGAATATGAAGTGAAAAAGCTGCATCGCGGCGACGCGACGCGGCACCTTAAAATCTCACCTAAACTCATCTTTCTATTATTGGTTTTTAGGGGTATTACTATTCAGGTCTGTTTAAGGTTGGAGTTAGGGAAGGGATACGGTTGAAGTGAGGGTAAATAAAAAAAATCAAATTAACGAAATAAATGAAAACCATTAGTAAAAGTAGATACATGGTCGTAATAATACCATAAAAAGTATTTGCCAGCGCCAATTTTAAATGTGATATTCGTTCAAAAAGCAGAAAGTCAAAGTCAGTCAGTCCACCAAACACCACCACCACTAACACCACCACCACCACCAGTCCAGTCAGTCACCAACTCCTAAAAATCAACATTAGAAAGGTGAGTTTTAGGTGTTTAGGGTTTATGGTGCGCGGTCCGGTGGTGCAACCAGCAGGTCTTCTTCCCATTTACCAAAATTATGAACTATAAAAAAACAGACAATTTATTTTATGTTTTATTCTTATTCGTCGTTGTTAATTTTAACAAGTGACACTCACTCACTCGGATTTGTGGGTGTTCTCTAATTGTGTGTGAGTGTGCTGCTGCTGCTGCCACTGTCAGTGTCCATCGTCGTGATGCTGCTGCTGGTTGTTAGTGTTGTTGCTGCCTGGACTGCTGTTTGCTGTTATGTTAATTCTTTTGTTGTTGGAATTCAATTAAATTTTCTAAAGTATTTTTACGAATCTAAATTTTTTTTTAAATAATTGAATTAACTCCTGTGAGCGGAAAGGATAAGAAAAATGACAAACTAAACCAGTAATATTATACTTATCTTTTCTTTTTTTTAATGACATATTAAAAATAGAGAGAGAGAGAGAGAAAGAGAGAGAGAGAGAGAGAGAGAGAGGGGGGGATGGAGTGGTGGAGAAAACATTTTTAGTTCAAGGTATAATTTAAAAGAAGATAAATACAGAATTTTTAAAAGTTTGCGGAACAATGAAATTCAAATTTACTTGAGAGGCGAAAAAGTAGAATTAAAATGAAATAAGCTACCTGTCCTTAATTAATTATTATTCTCTCTCACCCTCTCTTCCTTATCCTGTCTGTTCTGTTTCTCTTACTATATACATATCTCTTCACACACACACAAACCCACGACCCACCTATTTCTTCTTTTCCATACACCACTTTCTCTCTCTCTCTCTCTCTCTCTCTCTCTCTCTCTCTCTCTCTCTTTCTTGCCCTCATAGACACAAAGAGCCTGTGTCTATGTGAG
>JAYKTE010000082.1:79173-92510 GCA_036873565.1 Xipholeptos notoides
TTCACGTGCAACGTAGAGCCCTCTGTGTGTGTGTGTGTGTGTGTATATATATATATATATATATATATATATATAAGTTGACTATTATGTTATCAATTATCACTTGACAGTTCTTTCCTTGTGCAATATTTGATTATTTGTTCAGCTACATTGAATTCATGTGTATCTTATAATAAATAAATCTTTGAAATCTGTAGAATTGGTAATATTTACAATGTAGAAATCTGAAACTTTTCTAGAATAGAAGTTTAAAGAGTAGGATTTAAAAATGCTGGAAAATATTCTTAAATATAATTAAAATATTTCTTACTAATTGAGGCATAAATAGTTTTAGATTGCAAGTACAAATTAATAGAATATAAATTTAATGGTATTTTTGCTCCTTTTCTTTATTTTTAGCTTTCACAAAGTGGCATACATGATTGGTAGAAACCCCAACCAAGTGGATTATGTCATAGATTCAAGTAACTTCATCCAGAGCAGTTACATCTCACGAAATCATGCCAGGGTTGTCCGTCAGCCTGGGAACATCCACCGATTATATGATGACAGCTTGAATGGTGTCTTTGTAAATAATCAGAAGATTTCAGGTAATCAGTCCTTCGTAGTCTCTCTCTTTTTAATTCATTTCTATTTAATCGGCTATCCCAGTGCTAGTTTCTATTAAAAAAATGTCTAAGATCTTTAATTACTTCTGTTTTTATCTATTTTCCCATTAATTGAAAATTTGTAGATTTTTTTCTTCTTAGTTTTTAATATCTCATTTGCATAGCAGCTATGACGTCGAACTTGACCTAGTCTTTCATCCTAAATAAAACCAAAACTACCACTTAAAGGCTTAATTTGTCAAATAGAATATACAATCCAATGCATACTGAAAGAATTTACTGGTTTTTGCTAGCATCATTATAACCATAAAATGTTAAGGAGATATTTGAGAAAGTGAAAATAGATAACATTATAGGTAACCCCACTTTTTTTGGTAAAAAATTACAATTTTACTAGAAAATATAAGACTGAACAAAGGAATCCCACAACAACAAAAAAATGATCATATTATAAAATAAGGGACTCATCATCTATTCGGAATCCTTGGGATGAGGCTTGATAATTTGTACAATTTCTGTCCTCATCCATGTTATTGCGGTCTTCACAATGTTTTGGACGATTAGCCCTCTGGCCGTCTTCAAGTGGTCGAACTTGGGAACCTTCTTGTCATAATCAGGAATTACAGAATTTCAAACTTGACGCTTTATTCACACTATGGGGGTAGACTGCTCTCGTTCTGTTAACCATGACCGGGTGGAGTGTTGAAATCTCGGAATCTTGGTGACATCTGCCTTAGGGTGGGATCGAACCTTTTGCCTTCAGCTTATGCTAACTTTCGAACGATAATCAACGCCTTTAACCGTTATGCCACGGTCCGGGGGAACAACCATGTGTGGATTTTGGGGATCTATAAACATAATGTTCTACCTGTCACTGTAGCCACATTCCTCGGAGCTGCTGTTATGCTCACTGGGTAGTTATTCTTAAGGAGGTTGCCCCTGATATTCTCCAGTTCAGACTCATATATCTCTTGGTTGCTACAGATGGCTTTGGCTCGGTGTTGGAGACATGAAATATAAAATTAAAATTAAAATTATTGTAAATCAAAACTAATCCAATTAAATTTTATATATACTCTGCATCTTAGAAGTAAAATGTTTTTTTACACAAAAAGCAAATATTTTAAAATCTCCACCCACTTCTGCAATTATTTACAGTCGAATTTACAATATGTAGTAGATTATTATATTCTGTTGTGTTCAATATTTCTAACATTCAACTATTTTTTGGTTATTTCTTTTTTATTCATTTGTCTTAGATTTTTAATGTTCTCCAACAAATACAATCTTCTTTTATTAAAAGAAATCAAAGTTTTAACATTTTTTAGAATGATTATCTCAGGGTTCATTTGAAAACATACAAACTTTTTTTTTTTTTTTTTAGAACTATTGGGTTTTTTAACTACATTTTTATCAATTGAACTAACTTGATTGTCCAATTTATGGCTAGTTTAAAGAAATTTATTTTTAGAATGATTTATTTCATTTTTTATTAAATTTAATATGAAATTAAACTCAATTTGACTATCACCGTATCTGAAGATATGATTCTAGCAATAAAGAGACTCGTGGTCACTTTCCAATTTCCTCATTCTAAACTTGTTTTATTCAATAAAAATACATTATAATGAAATTATTTCTTACTTATTTAAATGAATTAATATCAAATTATTTTAACCACACTAAAGTGAGTTCTGTAATTACAATACAAGATTAACTATTATTAGTTGGATTTCCTAAACTAGGGACCAATTTTATGGCAATTTGTTGCTACTTGTGTTGAGTTGTTGGAAATAATGAGAAAAATACTTGAATTTTAGCCTTACTGTAGCCCCACTGTTGTTCTAATCCAGCTAAATTGTTGTCAGATAAAAATAATGAGCACAAAGCTGTAGAAAATTGTCTAAAAAATCTCTGATTAAGGAATATTGAAGTTTGCTAATGCATCATTATTTTTAGGCATATGTACAGTTCATTATTTTCATTTTTTTTCCAACTGTTTTCCACAATCCTTTGTGTTGTTTCAAAATTAAATTTGATTTACTTGAAAATAGTGATGGGACGATTCCTTGGAATTGGAATCGTTAATCGTGTATTTTGGGGGGGAATCGGAATTGCATTGTTAAATATATACCTTAGATTTACGATTCTTTCATTACGATTCTCTTGAATTTTTAAGTTTATCGGAATCGTTAATCAACATTTTTCTGAAATCGGAATTGGTATCGGAATCGGATGAAATTTAGGAATCCGTCCAACACTACTTGAACATATATGATAGAACTAAAATAAATTTCAACACAAGATATTTTTAATAAAACAAATAGAAATCCGAAGCATGATTTTAATTTCTAGTTGAAATAAAGAAATTTAATTATTTATAGGTTTATTAAACCTGTGATTTTCGAAGGATGTGCTTCAAAAGTGAAATTAAATGGATCTCGTCTATTGAATACACAGCATTAAGATATAATATCATGCTATTTAACTGATATTTTCAGAAAGGATTTTTTTGCCAGCAATAACACAAATTTTATAGAAAGCATTAGATTAATTATATTCAATTATTATTAACCAATTGAGTTTAGTAATTTGTGTAAATCATATTCACCCATTTGATCATAGAATTACTAAATCTATTTACTTTGTTTTTAGAGAATACAAAATCTGTAGGTTTTAGATGCAAACAAAACTTTGGTTTTATAATATTTTATAATGTATTCCACAATAGATTCTTATGTTATTATAAAAACAAAAAATACTCCATAGCGAATTTCTATGACCATTCTATTCAGAGACATTACTATTTACAATTTATTGCAAAATGAAATTGAATTATGATAAAATAGTTTTAGTGCCTCTGACATTTCATTAAGAATCTATATCCATTTTTTTTTTTTTCACCTGGAATTATTTTATTTTTCTCTTTTAATGATGAAATATTTGTGAAAGTATTTTTTTTTTTCTGGTCTTCTACAAAACCCTGTCATGAAACCGAAATAATCTCCTCAAGGAAAATCCACAATCTGTTGAAATATATATTTTAAATTATTTTTTCGAAATCCTTGGGATGAGATATGAATTCTAAAAGATGAGGAAAATAGTCTGATTGATACTTTTAGAATATACTTTAGAGTTAAGAAAATTATAAACAAGTCTACTTTCTCAATTTTTTATCAGTTTTTCTTATCTTGATTCTTTTTATTGTATTCTTTGAAATATTTTAATTCTAAGTGATAAATTATATTCACACAAAGAATCCATGTATATATCTTTGATAAATACTAAATATTTCTCTAGTTGAGTGAGATAAAGTAAAAAGAATAGAAAAAAGAATAATCAAAAGGCTGTATTTCATTTATTATTATTCTATATTTTTTATTTTATTATTTTTTTATATTTCATTAATTTCTAATTAATTATTAATTTTTTCTTATTCTTTTTATTGTCTCACTCTGCCAGATAACTAATATATATATATATAATCGATTTGTTATTCTTATTGCTTTTTGTCTTTAGACAGCTAATCAGAATGAATGTCAGTCAATGTTTACACTTTCAGGTTAATTGTTTAAATTCTTTTTAAATCCTCTTTTTAAAACCAATTTGATTCTGACTTTCCATTCACACCATCATAAATTTTGTTTGATCCTAAAAATGAATTTCTCAAGTTCAGAACTTCACTGATGCCTGTGTTAAACAAAATAGCTGTCCCAGTCTCGTTATAAACCAACACCATTCCGCATCTAATGGAATCTTCTAAGCTCTTTCTTAGCTATTTCAGAAAGTTTCATAACTTATATTTATGGCAAAATAAATTTTTGAAATAGAACTATACTTTCTTTATTTTTGTATTTTATATTGGTCATATACTATTCATGACAATAACGATAACAAACTGTTGTTATATTAACATCTCTTATTACGAAATATACATTATACAACCAAACAATTATTTTATTTTCCATTTAAGAATCAATTTTGGTTACATTTTCTATGAAGACTTGTATAAAAATTGCTACAATACAATCAAAAGCAATTTTCTTTGAATGAAGTTAGTTAAGAATAAATGCTACTAATTCCATTAAATGGTAAAAACAGGACCTGTTTTGAGTCCTTCAATGTAAGATGCTTATTACTGTGCAAACAATAAAAATCTCATCCACTTTTCATCTGTCTTCATTCTATTATTGTGTACATGATGTGTATAGGTTATGAATAGAGTAAATACAAAGAAAATTGCTTCAACATTTCAAATTCTTGTTTCTTGTTGATTTTTACTTGACTATCTAAAAGTAAAAAAAATCATCTTTCATTACTCTTATTTGAAATCCTTATTCCATCCATTTATTCTAACTGAAATAGAAGTCCCTGGCTTAGCTTGGCTTGGCTTAGAGATATACATAGTGGTCATATTTTTCAGGAAGATATTTCAGTTTTGTATTAGAATTTAGAGCCTAATTCTGCAATATATAAAATATTTTCCTGAAAATCAAAACTAAATAATTTATTCTTGGGAATGCTGACTATCTTTTAGAATTATTTGTACAATCAGAAAAGTTTTGCACCTCTTTATACTTAGCACTAGATGTACCAGAAGTTGCCATTTAAAAAAAATGGGGTACTCGTTGAAATAATTATTTACATTTTTCTTTTCAATACTATCTGAAATTGTCTGTGTATGCAGTCTTTATGTTTCCACATTTCACATAAAATTTTGATGAGTTTTTTTTTTCTTGCCTAAGAATAAAGTGTGCTTGTGTAGGTTGGAATAGTTGTAGTAATAATTCCATTTCAGGTTCATAATTGGTAAAACAAATGACAACTCTAGTTGTGTACTATATACATATTGGACCCAAAAAATAAAGTTGTGTAAAATAATTAAAACCTGAAGAGGAAATAAGATTTATCGAAACAAAATTTTAGGAAGAAAATAATTGCTTTTATTTATGAGATCATCTCAGCTGATTTTATTGAGGTAAAGTTCCCTTGATGACTGTTTGGCCCTTACTTTTCTTTTAGTAGCTGTCAAGAAGTCATCTTTCTTTCTTTGCTTGACTGTCAATGATAGTAGCAGCTGATTCCTAGTTGGCCTCTTATTATGACAAGCTTGTCTGTATCAGCTCGTCCACTGATACTTTCTCTGTCAAAACTTTGAGATGTTTCACCATTTATAGGTAAATGATCGTCCAAAAAAACATTCTATCAAATTCCGCAAGCATCTTTTTGATTTCTAAAGTTTCTTTGATCATTTGTCGAACACATGGTTATCACACATTTTTAAGATTAATTCACAAATCTTATATTACATCATTTTATTCATGCCTATTTTCTTAAAAATGATTTACAGCTAAATTCTACACTGTTTTTCATCTTCAAGAAAGTGGCCATTTAATGATAGAGACCGTCACCTCTCTCCCATTATATTACAGTTGTTCTTTGACTATACTATTCAAAGTATATCACCTTAAATCTTGTTTGTTTACTACAATATTCTGAGAAGATTTCATAAGATTTGGATTGAAATTGTGCAAAAAAATTAATTAATAATAAACAAATCAAGAAAAAATGTCAAGTGATACCTTTGCAATTCATTGTTGTTGTTTTTTTTTTTTAATTGAATCTGCTTTCAGCCTTTTTCTTTTTTTTTCTTTTTTTAGTTAATAGAAGATGAAATGATATCCAAAAATATATTCTTAATCCAACCTGATTTCCATGGATAATGCCTTAAAATTGTTACCAATACTATAGATCTATACTTTAGATTTTTGGAATTTACCTTCCGCTGCATGCTTTCTCTATTGATTTAGGTATATGTTTTTGATAAAGAAATAATGATAATTTAAAAAAATATTTATAAAATTTTTTTGAATTATTTTTTACAATAACAGGATTTATGGAGCTTATAAAACTTTAACTTAAATAATTACTAAAATCAATTTCAATAACTTATTTTCATGTTTCTATAAATAACTATAATTTGAGTAGAATTTTTCAATGAATCAAATGTGTTTAGAGCTATCAAGTTGTTTGTAATCTAGTAACATTGATGATTCTATTTTTTGAAAAAATCCCTCAATCACCATTGCTGATAAAAACTCTCTCTAATAATAATAATAATAATAATAATAATAGTAGATTTATTTCCATCTATTCTATTTTATGTGACATATGAGTTTTGCATTCATGCTCTTTCTACTAGAATTTTTGCCAAAACCAATTTCCAAGGAATGAGTGATGGCTTAACTATCTTATTTATATGTAATGAGATGGCTTAGGGTTTCTAAGTTGAATAGTAATATCGTTTACATCCTGCTTCTCTCTTCATCTAGAAAGAGACATGCAATTTTATAAACCAGAACAAATGATATTCATAATGAAATTCTACATTTTTGTTGAGGAGTGAGAAAAGTTGGACTGGCTACGAGTTCAAATCAGATGAAAATAGTTATGTAGCTGAAGATGGGAGGATGAGGGTATTAAACTAAGAGAAAGAAAAAAAGGGAAGAATAAAAATACTCTTGGGGAACATAGGAAGTAATATGTACAAGTGAAATAAATAGAACCAATAAAGGAAAAGACATTTACTCTAAATTCAAGGAGGGGGAGAAAAAAAGCCAACTATTGTTTTTATTGGTTTGATTCTGATTATTCATAGGATTTTCATGACTATAACCTGTAGAACATGGATTGAAATTGCATTTTTAATATCCTTATTTTGCATAAAATGTATTCATCCACACAACTCATGATTTTTTTTACTAATTTTTCTTAATTCTATTTAAAATTTCAAAATATCTAAGCAATTTTTGTTTTGAATTTAAGAAACAACTTATCCAAACCAATTTTATTAAGAATTAAAGCCTGATTGATTGAATTCACGTTTTTGATTCTTTTCTCTCTTTTTTTTTTTTTTAAATTTTGGTTATGTGTCCAAATGAAAATATGTAAAAAAAACAAAAAAAAAAAAACAATCCACAAATCTTGTCAATTCAAGTTTTCCACTTGCACAGTTTTTACAAAGAATTCAAATTTTGCCTTACTTTATAACTTACTATTATTAATAAAGAAGATAATAATGACTATATCAATAATGGATATGAGATTTTGAATTATATGTGCATATAGTTTATTTTATTTATATGGAGATTAACTGATTCTTGTACTTTGATAGAATACAATTCTAATATACTTACATTTATTGAATAACTAACCGTTTATGTATTATTTGTTTGTGCTTTAATATTTATGTATTACATATTTTCATAAATATCATTTTTATTGGTAAAACCTGGATACATCTTTCTTTCTGTCCTTTTTTTATCTAAGAAAAAAAATGTTGTAATTAATATTTAGTAAGATTAGATCATCGTTAATTTCATAACAATCTAATAATAAATAATGTAGTTGACAGTAGTCGCTTCATCTATGTTGACCCTCCCACAAGGTGTGCTTAGAGGAAGAAACCAATGGGTGGTTGATCATAGATATGCACAAGCCAGAATAATAATTCACATATTTTTATCTAAACAAGACTGGCAAAGAGTGAAGTTGGCACTAAGAGAAATCCAAATACTGAAATTTAGATCTTAGTTTCAAAAGATATCAATTCTTTTAGGTGTTTTTTGATCTTTATTAAGAATTCTTTCAAGTTTTATTTATTCATCATTTCTAAAGCTTAAGAGCCATTTTACATTGTGGTTAGAATTACCATTACTAACTAGTGTTTAGTTAAGAGTTGGTTATAGTCATTTGAGGTAATCATTCATTAGGTTTGATAGTTTCTGAAGTAGCAGTTACTGGTTCACATGTAAAGCTTTTTGTGTCAGCAATAAGAACATATATTAAATTTAAATTGGGGAAATTGTTATTAATTATAGATTGGTGAATTGTTTATCTTTTAACAAAGTAAAAAAGAAGAGAAAGGCTTCTCTTGCTAAGATGACTTTAAGATGAGATGAAGCAGAAAGGAAAGAAAATTGAAGACAACAAGAGGAGGAGGGGAACTAAGGGTTTGGCTTGATAGCTTCTTAAAAGAAAGCTCAAATCCTGAAAGATTATCATTTGTTTATAGTAGCAGCAGCAGCTGTGGTGATCTGTCTTGATGAATGAGTTCCTAGAAAAACTCCACTCATTGACCATTGTCAGCAATTTCTTCCTTTCTTTCCTTAGCATTATTCATTACATCAATTTTTTAAAAATCTACTTTCCACTAGAATATTTATTACTCATGAAAATCCAAACCTTTAAGAAATCCTTTAAGTCATAATAAAGAATTCTTCTATTAAATAAATAAAACAAATTACCAATACATGTTCAGTTTTGAAATCTATATTCAAAATTACTTTCCAGTTTTCATTGCCTGTAAGAAAATATTCAAGACTGATTTTAATGATGATCATTTTAAGGCAAAAGAATAAATTGTTTTAAACAAATTATTAATAAATTATTTGTTCTTCTTTAAAATTTGGTATTTTTTGTTCACTTAAAAACAAACCTAATAATCCTGAGTGAATTATTAGATTTGTATAGTCATTATAATTGGAAGGATTTGCGTAGTTGACTCTAATTGATTCACTAGAAAATATCAGTTGTTTAGAAAAAAAATCATACATTACAAAGATGAAGAAAATGAAAAAAATTGCCCAATTCCAATCTATTTTGTGATTTTTACTTCATGATTTAATGAGGATTTAATGTTTTTCTAATTTAGTTTCCCTTCTATTTAAGCCTTGTTTCTTGGTAATTGGCTTCAATTGATGCTAATTTCAACTCTACGCATTTGGAAGAATTTTACCCAAACCTATGTATCTATACCTAATTTGAATTAATTCAAATAAATCTGATTTACTTGTAATATTTTATGATGTTTTAAATAAAACATATGTAAAAAGTAATCCCTGATATAAATTTGTTTAATAGTGATAAATCTTATTTCTTGAGAGAATATAAAGTCTCTATATTGATTTGTGTGTACATATGGGCTTTCAGATAACCTACTAAACATATATATGATGATAATAATGAATAAAAATATAGAAAAAAACATCTACTTTACTGATCTTATGAATTATTTTTTCAATGTTTTATTACTGACCCATGGAGACTAAACTATAAAAACCGTTACAACTAAATTACTTGACCAACCTAACCTAAAATGCTACCTGATTTCCACCCACTGATTTGACTTATTCCTGCTGCAGCTGTGTGGTTTTGACCTCATCTTAATCCATTCCTTGCATTCATGGCAAAGTAACAAAACCCAAATGTAGGATTTTGAATATTCTATTAACTAATACAAACAAAAATCAACATGCATTTATAAATTTGAAGATACACCAATTTTTATTTTCTTTTCTTTGATGTATTGTTTATCAGGATTTTAAGTATCTGGACACCACTAAAAATTCATGTTCTCTATAAGGTTTTAGAAGCAGTTATCATTATGATGTTAAATATTTTAATTCTTGATTCTATTGAAATGAAGTACTAAATGTTTTTTTTGTTTTTTTCTTCTGATGATAAAGAATAAATAAAAACCCTTTCTTAAGTTTACCAAACTTCAGATAAAACAGAAAATAACTTTTTTCATGATTATTGTATTAACAGAAAATCATCTTGATGGTTCATAAAAAACTTAATTTTTTTATGGTTTGAAAATGTATTTTGTAAACTGCAGTCCTCATTGAACATACTCCGTATACTGATCAAAATACCCCAGAATTGTTGACAATTATATTTCCAGTAGTTACTATTTTGTTTTTTTTCGTTTTAATTGTTTTAATACATAATATATCTAAAAAGAGGATTTTGCTATTATGAATTTTAATTATTGTATGAATAAATGATCGTTTAAAGCATTTATTGAAAAAAAAACTTGATATATTAACCTCTTTACCTGTATTTGATTTCATTTAGAGCCTTTCTTTGCTTTGGATGAAATATTAAAATATCTTTATCTGAAATTTTAGAAAATATTCTTTTGCAATAAATGAAAAGCATATCAGATTATCATTTTCATTTGTATTCTTTAACGGTATTATAAAATTTGTTATTTTGAATAATAAGGATATTTCATAACCAGTTTTAATTTTTAGAAAATCCTGTTAATTTTTGCTTCGTTTTTGTTGTCGTTCATTGGATTTAAAAAATGGCTGCGCTTTGTTTTTTCCCTTGTTCTTCTCATTTTTCATTTGACATTTAAGAAATTCATATTTTAGATTTCCTTTTTGTTTGAGATATCCTTGAAATTTGCCTCTGTCTAGGCTTGTGTATTTTTTTAATCTTATGAAATCTATATCAATATAAGACATGGACTGCGAGGTTGGGGCAGTGGAAAAAGCTCGGTCTCTGGAATCATATTACACGAGTTCACATTCAGCTGTCTCGGGCAGATGAGGCTCATTAACTCAAGAGAGTAATTCATCTAGGTGAAAGGCAACACTGATTACAAAAGACCAGGGTTATAATGAGTGCATAAAAATGGCTTTGTGCCTAACTTGGGTTGGTGCCCAACCAAGTAAATATCATATCAATATAAGACCTTAACTTGTGTTTATAATAAATACATTGTAATAAAATAGTTTCTTTTTAACTTCTATCAGGTTCTTTGAATAGATTGTTCTCAATCAGTAAAACATATATATATATATATATTCACACACAGACGTCAAATAAGTTGGTAATCATTTTAATATTTTTTAAGCGATTAAATAAAATATTAAACCAAAATGTTTTTATTGGATTTTAGAAGTTGATTAACCACAATAAATTCTGAGAAATTCTTTTTCACTTGTAACAATGTTTCTCTTTTATTTTCCTTTCTTGTGAAATGCTTTATATTAAGGAGAATTTTGGTCCTACTTACTTAAATTTTAATAGCTTTCTAAGTTTGATATATTTGTCCTGCTTAGAACTTATCTTTTGTTTTTTCAACTAAAACCTTTCATTTAAAAAGATTTAACCCGAAACACTTACCAGTCTAATAAACATTAAGCTTCATTTTTTACATTTTAAAACAAACCTCTTCCACTTGTATTTTCTACATTCCACTTGATTCCTTTGATTTAGAAAGTGAGGTTAAATGTTCTTGATTACATTTAAAATATCTGAAAGATTCCATTTTAAGATATCTATTTGACCCCTCCTTATTTCATTGATTAAAAAGAAAGAAAGAAAGCAAGAAATAGCACTTTTGTTTGTTTGTTGCAAAGACATCAAGTTGGCTCTAGCTTGTGTCCTGCCATTTGAGAAGCATTTCAATCCCATCAGTAAAGTGTTATTACAAATTGCAAACTTTCACTGATGTACTTATCACTGATAAAGAAAGAAAAAAAAAGAAAGCTAGCTATTGATAGGTTACAAAAGAAGCTTACTTTATTTTAGATCTTTTGTTTTTTATTTGTCTTTTTATTGCAAAACACAATAGAGAAAAAAATAGAGAAAGAATAAATTTAACTCCCTCCCTCTTGATATGCTTCTTGTCTAAGTTTTGCCTTTTTCTTTCTTTCTTTCACAACAAATTTGTTGGTCTTTGTCTCCCAACATTCTGTTAATATTATCATGTTAAAATTAATATGCAAATTTTATAGCATTTCTAATTATTTTCTCATGTGTTAATGTTTTTCAATTATTTTCATTAACTAACCAACAAAGCAATTTTAGCCCAAGGCTAAAGACATGAAAAATGTTAGTGCTTTCTGCATTTGAAAACAATTTGTATAATTGATGTGCAATTTAAAAGCCTAAACGGAAAGAAAGTATTACTCAATTATTGTAGAAAGGTTATTTCAGCCTACAGAACAACTAATTGAAGTTAAAACAGGATTCTCCTTTAATTAGATCATTATAAACAGGTAATGGGAATTCTAATTGTTCTTTATGGGATTCAGTCTAGATTCATTATTGTTAAATGGAAATTGCTCCACCTGCTAAAATCCCTCATTTTACTAAGTTTTAATCCTTAGCAAAAATAAGGTATACTCACACTATTTTGGGAGGTTTCAATTGATTATAGACAAAGACCATGATAACTTAAATATTAAAAAATTCTAAACAGGCATTCAACCTAGAACAGATTTTTGTTACAATCAAATATTTAACCCTTTTGGGGTTTTTTTTCAATGCAGATTATGAAATTTTTTACTTTTTTCAATAACAGCACCAATTGATGTATCAATAGCATGAAGGATTTTTCATACTCCTTAAATGAATTTACTATAATTTTGGGTTTTTTTTTCTCAGATAAAATAGAACACTTTGTCTCATTTCTCTTGAAACCATAATCCTTAATTCTTTTGAAAGTTTTCCCTTTGTGCTTAGCATGTTCTTCCCTATTTTTGTTCTTTAAGATATCAAAAATTTTGCTAAATCAAGTCAGGCCAGCATTGAAGCCATAATTTGATATAAAATATTAGGTACAACCACAACCTCAAAATTTGTTAAAAAATTGTGACTATATATTGTGAAATAATTTTCATATCTTTCATACAATCTGAAAGTAAACATCTTATAAGTCTATTTTCAAAATGAATTTTCTGCTAAACAGATATTCATGGATATATTTTTCAAAAACAGCAAATGGAAATTCAAGTTTTTTAAAACTTAGAGACTAATCTGCACACACACTCTTTTTCACATCAACCACTCAGATTGTAATAAAACACGCGGCCGACTTGGCCCAAGAATGCATGAATAAACAACACAACGCCCGGTTGTTATAAACGGAAA
>JAYKTE010000083.1:29495-41107 GCA_036873565.1 Xipholeptos notoides
GGTATTCGGTAGTTTTTCAAAATACCGAATGATCGGTATCGGTAGCAGAAATCTACCGCCGGTAGTACCGATCTACCATCGGTAGTCCCAGCTCTGGAAATGAACAGATTACTGGTTTAGCTTTTTCATAGTAGTCTAAAAGATAGTTTGGTTTATTGATTCGCAAACTGGTGGATTTAGAGTAATGGTAATGGAGTAACTGATATATTTTTTAAGAAAAGGTTGGGAAAGGATAAGACTGTTTTTTTTTTTTTTGTATGTTTGGCTGATATTTAAAAGAATTAATGAATTCAGGATTTATATGAAATAAATTAAACAAACAAACCATTGCTCTTTATCCACATATCTTTTTATATTTTTTCAATTGTTTAAAAACAATGATTGTCATTTGTTTTCATGTCTCTAAAATATTTTGTTTCAGCCAATCAATGAAAATATAAATGTATATGTTTAATCCTACCACATGTTACACACATTCATGCGCATATATGACTGTATTCAGAAAGTCACTGTGCACCTTTTATTGTCATATTTATTTAAAAAATAAAAACTGCTGCAACAGTTTTTTCTACGTGCAAAAGTTGCTGTGACTTTCATTCTTATTTTTGATAAATTAAGAGATATTCACAGTTCTTCATAATAAATTGACTATTTAAAACATTTTACTATCAAGTTTTAAAACACAAGATATATGGTCATTATTTTCAAATTCTAGATACGCAGTAACTTTTTTTGTTGAATGCACTGTATATAACATGATATATTTGGTGTATTTCATTCGTTATACAGGTTTTGTTAAAGCTTGGAAGACAACAAAGACCCTTGTTCAAAAACAAGAAAAAAACAGAAAAGAAAACCCTAAAAAAGAGAATTAAAGTTATCTTTAAGGAAACCTGTATATATATATATATATATATATATATATATATATACACAAATTCCAAAAATATCCATTTCTTTCTTTTTAATATATTTTTAATATTTTCAGGGATTTCTTTGTCTTGTGTTTATAAAACTTTTGATTTACTGTTTTAGAAATGTTTTTGATATTTGATGTTATAAATGTAAAAACTACTTGTTAGAAATATATGCGTTGAAATATCCTTTTAGTTAAGAATGCATGTGTGGTATTTTGAAGTTGAAAGATGCTTGTGTCCTATTGCTAATAATTGAGTTGTTAGATGATTGATATATGATTAAATGAGTTATGTGTATTAGGAAACCATCACCTTCTATTAACAAGTTGATTTTTGTATTTAGAAAGAAAACTCTTTATCCATGAATGATTCAAGAGATACATCAAAACATAACTCCATTTTATTTATTCTTTGAATTTAAACATTTTTTGATTTTTCATAATAATAGATTATGTTGAGCTGTACTAGCTGAACTAGACTTACTTAAATTAGGACATCTCTTCAAAATTAAACTTTATATCAAATCAAAACAATACCATTGATACCAAACCTCTCAAATGTTAATTTTAGAAGAGTTGTATTATATCATTTTTCAAATTCAGAATGTCTTGGTCAAAATTTATTTGAACTTTTGAAATTCTTTTATCCTACCTGAATTAAAGAAACTTGTATATTTACATTCATTTTGTAAAATTACTTTTTGATTTTGATGTATTTCACTCAAAAAGGAACATTTGGTTAAATATTGGGTTTATATTTTTAAAATTTACTATTATAATTTAGTATCTAAAATTAATTATAAGTAGATACAAAAAATCTTCCTGGTAAGCTATTTCCATTTTCAAATGCATATCTGGACTCATTGATTAATCTAACTTTAATAATTAAACTATCAAAACATTGGCTTAAGAACTAATAAGTTAATATTTCAGTGATTTGTGTATTTTAATTTACAGACCCAAACACCTGTCTAAGATATAAATTAATCTTTTATCACTAGAAATATTTGATCAACTTCAGTTTTTTTTCTATTTTCGTGTATGGAAATATTAAGTAATCTTTTTAGTTTATCTCCTTTTATAATTTTGTCATGTCAGGCAATTATATGATTAAACAACTTTTTTGACAATTAAAAATTGTAAATAAAAAACAAACTGTTTCTGAAAAGCGTTTTTAGAAAAAATTACCCATGTAGATTTTAGTTGACTTTCCTGAACACTACCACAATTTCAATAAATTCAGACCTTAACCTTAATTCTCATGAATTAATTTATTGATAATTAGTTAAAGAGTTGTTAATTATGTTATCATAACCAAATTGTGAAAGTATGAACAAATTTCACTTGATACTTATTGAATTAACATATGAACATATTGCATCCTCTTTACACCTTTACTAGGTTTAATAAACAAGTTATAGATTTTTTTTAGAATTCACAAATGATGTGACTATATAGTAACACTCTGAGAATTAAGGTTAATAACTTATTTTATGTTTAGCTAGTTTTCTGAAAAAATCACTCAGTTTAATAATACCAAACCAAAATACTTCACCAAATGTTTCTTGCTGTTAGCAATCTGCATTGCTTGTTTATTTAAAATGATTTCATTTTCATTTATGTTGCATTTATATAATCATTTTTCTCTTTATATTCATCAACTACTTCTACTCATCTCAATACATACATAAAGATAATTTAGTATGCTGTCACATTTCTTATACTATCATTGGCCCTTCTGCTTGGATAGTCATCATTATTTTATTTTCAATAAAATCCTTTTTCTTTATTTTCTTTTTTTTTCTATTCCTGTTTGCTTTTAAAGTTAGAACAAAATCGTTTTAAACATTTAAAAAAATTGAAATTTAAGATATTATATACATTATAAGTTTCACAAAATCTAAGATATTTAAGCTTTTTTGAATAACAATAGATCTATTTATTATAGTATTTTATATTTCATTATAAAAAAAAAAATAATATGAATAGTAAAAAAAAGTTATATGAAACCTAATAATGTTTTTAGGCAAGAATTTCAAATTCAATTTATTGATCTAATTCAAATATATTCAAATGAGATCTAAACTTTATTTTTTTCTAATTCTATTTAATAATTCTATAAAAATAAATTCAAAACTTTATTGCTCTTTATTTGTTTAGATTATTTCTTTTACATCTAAAAAATAAATATTTAACTTTTTAAAAATATATTTTGGTAAACCTTAAATCTTAATTATAATCAAAATAGTTGTATCAATTTAAAATCTCATTTATAACTGAAAATGTCTTCTTAAAATAACATGTTAAACATTTTAATTAAAATGACCTTAATATAACATAATAAGTTTATCTCCTGAAAAATTAATTGAATCAATAGTACTTATTTTTATAAGGCTGATCCTTGTTAAATTCTTAAATTTATAACCATCTATGTTTAGAACCACTATTAATTAAGAAGATGGTTGAACTTCTTGACTTAATGATAACATTTTGGAATTTAACCAATAATACATTTGTTCCAAAGTCTTTACAATAAGGACTTTTTAAATTAACAATTTTGATAAAACAAAGCAAATTCTCTCAATTAAACCATTTGCATGAATTAACTGAATAGTTTTTACCTTATTTCTAAATAATCTATGCTATATAATAAAGACTTGTGATTTTATATATATCTATTGTGTCACGCTCTAAAATGTGAAACCAGCATTGGGACTCAAACCCCAGGCTGTCAGATTGCCTTCATTATTTTACCTTAAAATTCTGATCCCTTACTGACTGAAACATTAGTGCTTCATAGAATTTCTCTTTTATTTTCTGTATTTAATCATTAAAACCCAAATATACAAACTAGATTTTCGATAACTTAGTAGAATAATTATTTGAGATAGTTTTTGTTACTTAATGTATAAAATTTAGTTTTAAATGAATTATATATATAAACAAATGGTAATCTATTAAATTATTTTTAAAATCCGTTATATTTAATGGGCATATACACTAGCTATAGATATTTTAAAATAAATTATATGCTTTGATAATATCTGTATGTGTTCTTTCTTTTCTTGCTATCATCCTTAATTTGTCTTTAGTATTTTAGTTATCTTCTAATTTATGCCATGTTGTAAAAAAAGGATTTCAGTCTACAGTTTGTCAAAAGCTTTTACAAGTATAAAAAATCTAATAAAACAAAGCAATCGAAAAGGTTTTTTTTCAGTTATTTTTAGTTGTTTTTGTGCACCAAATATGTTTATCTAAGTATTTTAGATAAAATATATTTAGTTTCGAAACCAAAATTTGTAGTGATCTTTCATCAAATCCTTTTCTATTAAAGAAATAAATATCAAAAAGTGGCCAAACCTTTTATGAACACCTGTATTTTCTAGATTTAATATACATACTTGGCCATGTGCAGACTGCACATACAAGTTATCCTAAAGGCATTCTGCTCACTTTATAAAAGTAAACTAGTATTATGAGATGAATTAAATAAAATACCAGTTCGAGTCTCCAAAACCTCATTTTGAATATTTCAATAAAAACATTTTTTTTTTCTAGGAAAATTTTTCAACAAAACCCTAATTTTCTACAAACTATTTCAAATGTGCACTATAGATAAACTAAGGACTTAAATATAGAAGTCTATATCCAAATAATTTATTTCTGTATTAAATCACCTGATATGAGTTGATATTTCATAAAACAAAATGACTAACATATTTTGACTGTTTATTATTCAGAAGTGTAGCCATCAATGTCCACTAAAATAATATGATGGTGATTTTGTTTTCTTAGATTATTGTACCCAAGGCCCATCTAGGAATCTTGAGTTTCACTTTAATGTTTGATAACTTAGAGTTCATTTATATAAAAAGAGAAAAATAGCTTGCTTATTGTTGTCATTAATAACTGGAGAAACAAAGGCCCAAAATTACAAACACTTATTACAATTTAAAAAAAATTAAGTTTCTAATTATACTGCTGTAAGGTAATTTGTTTTCCAGGAGTTATTGGGTATTTAACTAATTAAGCATAATATTGAATGAACTCTCAGTTGCAGCATTCTATTAATGATTGAGAATTGCCTTAACTACTGGTTACCATATTTTAACCTGTATTACAACAGTTCAAGTTTTAGTCAATTTATGTTTACTTTGCTTGTACAGAAGGGTATAAGTCCGGAAGTAAGAATTAGAATGCCCTAATTTCCACAAGCTATGGATTAAATGGTATTATTATTATTATTCTAATTATTCCATTATAAAAACAGTGTTTTTAGGAAATAATTCCAACCACTAAGTTTAATATGTTCTTAAAGAAAGTAAAAATCCATAGCAATATGTACATAAAGTTTCTCGAAATGTTTACAGCACGGTATGAATTAGAAGAAAATGACAGTTTATGAAAATTCTGGTTGTCTACTGCTTTTATTTTATCAAAGGTTATATTTATATTTACGTTTTTTTTTTGTTTATTTTTTGTTAATTTTATTTTATTTTATTTCATTTTACTTTTATTTATTTTTTGCTTTTTTATTTTTCCTTGTTTTTTGTTTGTTTTGTTCTTTTTTAGTTTTTTTTGTTTTGTTTTTTTTTGTTTTCTGACTTGGTTTTATTTCGCTCCCACTGCCAGGCGCTAATGACCATGTTTCAAATCCTCATCCAAGAAGGCTGGATTGAAGTTGTAGATGAGATCATGGGAAAAGTTCAGTCCCTACATGTGATCATAGTTTTAGTTGCTTCCTATTTTGTACTCTTCCATCTCTTTGTTTCTTTGGTGAGTAGATCACAGCTTTTTGGTTGCCCCTTCCCAATTTGGTTTTTGCAGCCTTCATTCATTACCCCCTTGACTTGAGAGAAAAAAAAAGATAATTAACCAATCCCTTTGCCCGTGTGATGATCTAGTTGTAATATTTAACCATTTTTTACTAACTGAATGAACTGTGCATGAATGACCTTCTACCTTTTCAGAACATTCACAATCTGTGCTGGTTGAATCTTCTGTTCAATTTTTTGTCATCTGATTTTCATCTTTGCTGATTTACTTGCTAAATCAAATGTTCCCAAGACCGTAGATCAGAAGAAAGTGAGACTTAAACCTATGAAACCAAATTTTATTTCTATATTTATTTCTATTGTGTTTTGCTCTGTACAAGCTTCCTCAAATAACTTTTTTTAATTTAAAAAAAAAAAGGAAAGAAAATTCAATTCTCTATCTGATTAGGCTCTTAACCTTAATTCTCATGAATTAATTTAAGATAGTTTTTTAAGGAGTTGTTACTTATGTCATCATAAGTTAATTGTGAAAGTATGAACAAATTTCACTTAATACTTGTTGAGTTATAACATGTGAACATAATGCACCATCCTTACACCTCTGCTAGGTTTAATAAACAAGTTATAGTTTTTTTTAGAATTCACAAATAGTGTGACCATATGGTAACACTGTGAGAATTAAGGTTAAAGAACAATTATGATCTATCAATAATTATTTAATCAAACTTTTTTTGCAGCAATTTTTCTCATACATATATTGATCCAATACATTTATAATTCTAAATATTACTATAGATTTTATAGATGCCAGTCAGGAACTGAATTTTCTCATTTTCATTATGATGGAAAAACCCTCTATATCACCAGAATCAAGCCTAGTATTTTCTGTCCAAGAACTCATTACTATTAATTTTGAATTGTTAAACTCTTTAAAATAGTAATTTTAACACAAATATTCCTTTCTTGGCATAGAAAAGGTTGAAAGGTCGTTAAACCCAAGCAAACCAAACCAAACCAAACCAAACTTTCTTGGCATAAAAAGGAATATTGCTTGCTTTCAAACCTCTACTTATAATTAATAGTTTATCATGTGCACCAAACTACTTTCTCGGGAATATTTATTCTGGGAGATCATTTTAAGCCTCCAAAATATCAGGCTTATCTTTTATAAGTAATTGACCAAGAGTAACCGTTTCTTGGTTCATTTTCTAATTAAAATCTGCAAGAATTGTAAACAAAATCTAAAGCTTTGTTAGCCAGATTTTTTTTATTCATTTAATTTGATAATGCTTTCTAAAATGTTCCACATTTGTATCACATTCTTTGCTTTAGTCAAAAAGGTGGTATGCTTTTTCAAAGTAGACTGAGATTAACTTACACTTCTGTTGAATGAAAGAGAATTTTCTGATGTTGGAGGCTGGTGCTCAAGATAGCAGTTATAAAAGAAAGCTTGATATTAGTCAGCTGGTGCATATCCAACACACTAAACCAAACTTAAGCCAGTGTAAAGTAATTCTCAATAAAGTTTTGATAAATTTTCTTTAGATTATCAGTATAAAATAAAAGGTTTATTTTTAGTCAATCTTTAATATTTCCTTCCCAGATAATTGATACATAATGATCTCAAGAAAAACGAATTCAAACTCTGAAAACTTCTGCTGAGATACAATGATATTCTAAATAATAAGTTATTATATAGCATATCGTGGAGGTGATAGCTATCTTTGAAGCGACAAGATGGCTATATCTCTCCACTAAGAGTGCAGACTACATAAAGTTTGGTCTTCAGTTAAAAATTGAGTGCATACAACCTTTTTAAATCAATTCTCTAACTAAATACTTGGTATCTATTGATATCCGAGGGTTTACCATCCTTCTCCTTCCTGTCATTATTGCAACTGATTGACATTGTTTCAATGATATCCGCCTCTGTGCTTTTGCAAGTTTCTTAATCTTTAATCATAACATTGTGTGTATTTGGTGTCCTCTTCTCTCTCTCTCTCCCCCAGGCTTTCATGTCAATGTTTCAAATCCTGACCCAAAAGGGCTGGATTGAGGTAATGCACGTAACAATGTGGAAAACCGGAAAGGTAGCACCCCTAGTTGCCATCTATTTCATATTCTACCACCTTTTTGTAACATTGGTGAGTACTTGGCTAGCTAAGTTACCTTCTGGTAGAACATCATGTCATGGCAACATTTTCTCAATATTCAGTATGTTGTGTGTGTGTGTATATGTATATATATATATATGTATATACTTTCTCATAATTTTCTATCTAGCTGTTACAGCAGCTCTCATGAGATATTTACATGCAGATTTTATCATTTTAAGTGAGATTCTACGCACTTTCACATTTATCAAGTAAAAAAGTATTGATAATTTTATATTGTATTTTTAGTCATACAGGAATAAAATAAAAATGATGGAACGCACCTTAAAATTTAAAAAAAATTATTTCAGTATGGGGTCAGACTACCTTTGACAGTAATTGTAGCTTAAATTCTGTATAGAATCAACTAGTACAAAGTTTCAATTGTTTTCAGTGGAATTTCTTTCCAATTCTTTCAATGTAAATAATAGAGAATACCAGTTTTACATTTGTATATTTTTTTTTATGGATCATAATTTTCAACGAGACCTTAGAACTTGGTACTAGACAAGAGACTTCACTAGAATGTTCCTTGTACCATTCAGCCACAACATTACCATCCTGAATGAAGGCATTTACCCATCAAAACAATTTCTTAATTATAGCATTAAGTTAATCACTTAATATTTAACATACCTGTATTTAGATGATATCCATAAAAACAATTTCATCAAATAAAAGAAGTACTATTATTGACAGATCAACAAGCATAAAATAGACCAGCTTTTGTTAGTTCAATCCAATTTTTCAAAATATCCTATTATGATACTTGGTGTGTTCCATCATTTTGTACAATATCTGCATGCATAAAAGCAAATATTTAACCATAATCAATCCATATATTTGTTAAATACTATATACATTAAAATTATATTTAGGCAGAATGTTGTTATTCAAACAAGTGTTATTAGGACTCTTGTTAGAAACCAAGAAAGAATTGAAAATAGAATATCAAAGATAAAAAAAATATTTTTTAATAACACTTGTTTGAATAACATTAAAACTAATAACATTATAAAATACTAGAAACTAGAAAACAAATATAAGTTTTCAAACTCTATTAAGTATTATAGATTTATTTACTTGATATGAAAAACTTTTTAATTATATATTAAATATACTATAAAATTGTTTCAAATTTAATTAGAATTAAGTGAAAATAATATATATTTTAAAAAATTGTTGCAACATTAAAAACATTGATTTTAAGAATCATTTTAGACTATGGGTCGTCAAACTTTTTAAGCCATTGATTCCCTCGTGGAGTACTTGATTTCATATCGACCCCCTATTATGCAAAATATATCTGTTGCCCGTGCCCTGGTGGGCTTCCCTTTGTTCAGGCTTGTCTTTTTGTACATTCTTAACATGATTTAGAAATATATTACTTTGATCTCCCATCTTTGACATAAAGGATACAATTTATTCAAAATTATCTATTCAAAGGTTGAAGTGAATAAATCATACTTATACTCGCCAATAGGGCCATTTTTAAGTGTTTTTAAATGTAAGCACTTGGCTTCAAAAGTACAGGTGATCCTTTTTATGAATACTTTTATAATTGAAAAATCGTTTGAGGAGTCTATTGACCCCCTTTCAACTCCTAAACAATTATCAACCCCTTAAATAGCCCCATCGACTCCCAGGGGTTGATATTGACCACTTTATTGACCCCTTATTTAGACCTTCATTATCATTAATAATTATTTCAGTTATTAAACTCTTTGACATTCCTTGAAAAGAAAATTACCTGGACTATTAGTAAAAGTAAAATGGTTATTCAATTTAATCCTTTCTTGAAAAACTAGTAATATATATAATACCTTCTGAGTTTTGAACAACATTCTTCCCCCTTTTCTGTCTATATTAACTTACTAACTATATTGATTACTCTACTATAATTTCCTGTTTTACCACTTGAAAAAAATGTAATTTACATTAAAAAAAAATGATTTACACTATTAAACTGTAAAAACATTTTGATCTAGATTAATTAATAATAGATCTAGATTATTTTCTATGCTAAACTAATTCGTTTTATTTTAAATAGATATAAAGTTAGACAGCAAACTATTATTCAACTCAATCTATGTGAGGTATTCCAAAAGTAATACTCTTATATTTTTTATTCCACCCGAATGGATCAAAGGGGATTGTGTTGTTATAATGACTGAACTTATGCATTCATGACCTGAAAGTTTCACTTCTCAGTTGCAGTCCTATCTTTGTAGCTCTTCAACTTTTTGAGTTAGAAAAAATAGGAGGCATTACTTTTGGAACAAACTTTATCAGTCACTCACATCTTTTGCCACTCTTAAAATCAAAGAACCCAAATCCTAACTGTGCTGACATCAACTGCATCAGGTTAATAAATGTTCAGCAGGCACCCATGAATGTTGATTGGTTCAATTTTTTTTCCTGCATGGAGGAATTTAATGACACATTTCTGCTTCTGACACTCATTCATGATAGGTTTCTTTCTTAGTGCCTAACACCGTCAATATCTGCAACAGATGGATAAAACTTTCAGGTCATGAATGCATAACTTCAATCATCATAACGATGCAATTTGCAATCCCCTCTAACCCATTCGGATGGAACGAAAAATAATAGGAGGCATTACTAGGAACGACTCTTGTATTTCCTATTATTTTTACATTTAACATTATCTTGATACCTTTTTTATTGCATTATAAACATTGTTTAAAACTATTTAAAATTTTACATTATTTCATCAGTTTGTTAATATCTCATGATTTTCTCTTTTTTTTTCTTTCAAAAGACATCCCATATATATTGACTGATGTTTTCGTTTATCCTAGATATAATTTTGCTTAATGAAAAATGTCAAAGCTATCATTTAAGTGTTGAAGGTTACAGCATCAATTTCCAGATTTGGGTTTGCTTCATTTAAATCTTATTTTGATCAAATGCCTTGATGTTGACACTTTTAACTGGATGAGGTTCACATATTTAATGTTAGTTCTTTTGTTGAACACAAACAATTTAACAAAAGATGGATTTAAATCACAGGGTTTTTATATGACCAGCAACATTCCATTATTGAAATCGTTCAAAGAAAAAAAAGTGTTTTTCATGAAACCAGATGATTTCAAAATTTCCTTTTAATTTTAATTAAATTTATAAAATTTTACTATATTCATTCATCCATTAAGGCAGAGAGATAAGGAAAAAAAGGTCCAATTGAATCAATTCAATATTATTGATCTACAAATAAAAGCAAATACAATTTATGTTCAAATATATTTGGAAAAGATCATCATAACTGAAATCATCAAGAAATTAATAATTTTCAAATTATGATAATTGTAAAATTAATTAATGACCATAAGGGGAATAAAGTTTACAATGAAGGAAGCATGTCCTTGATATATTTTAAAATGGTAGCCTATATGTTAAAAAAGGCTAGATAATTCTCAAATAGGTGTCTTAGGAAACTATTTAATGATTTGTGTGCCATAGATAATTTAAGCTATATTTTTTGAACCAGTGCAATTGTATTGATGTTCATAACTCTGAAATCATAGGATTAAAATCTGTCATATCCATAAAAGCTGAAACATTTGAGGTGAACAGGATCCAGCTAAATATTGAGACAAAAACATAAATGACCCATAATTAGAACCGTGCCATAAATAGGCTGATTATTCATCCATATGAGTTGCTATACCTAAGATAGCTATGTCTCTATTAACAATTATTTGGCGGAAGTCCACTTGGGATAGTAGATAGGCAGTTGGACTTCAG
>JAYKTE010000083.1:48304-59844 GCA_036873565.1 Xipholeptos notoides
TATATATACACACATACTTTTGCTTTTCTTGCTTCTAAGGAATAATGCACAAACTGCTTCTGCTTAAGAAATTTCTTTTTTTAGGTAGATTTATTGCTTTGCTTTTAACATGAATTTGATCATTTTTATTAACACTTAGAATTTATAATTTTGCTATACAATAAAATGTGGAAAATTTGTTAAAATAAGAAACCACAAACACTTTTTGAATCAATTCAGATCCTCTATATAAATTTTTTATAATGAAACCAATTTTCCTACTTTTTTTAATGCTGTTCAAAAGTATTAGATTCAAGAAATATAATTCCTCTTAAAAAGGATTCTTTTGTTCCACTATTTGTCTTTGTACAAGTAATTCTGTCCTAACACCACTGTTAGTTAGCATTTGTTGTACTAACAGACCAACTAGCTTATCACTCAAACCCTTTTTGACTTCCTCCTTTTCAGGCAAGTCTTCAGATGATCTGGCAAGAAGTTTTCAACTTCGTAAGTCCACTTGTTGTTCTGTTCCTTAAACCATTTTCTTTTCATAGCTCCCTCTCCCAAAACATTTGTAAACACTTATTTAATGAAGACCTAGCTAATCACTAGGGCTGTAACAATATGCTTTTATTAAAGAATATTCTTGTCAGTTATTAGGGCTGAGACTAAGGCATATTGTCACAGACCTACTAATCAAAAGCACTTTTTTTACTTCAATAAGAGAAAATATGGCTTTCTTTCTTTTTCTCCTATTCCCTACCATACACTTTTGTCTTCAACTGGCTTAATATAATGCATTTTACACAATCCTTTTGCATAAAATGACCCATCAGATGTTGGCATGCCATTAAACCCAAATATCTAATTTACATTCTTTGTCAATTTACAAATATTAGTTTAAATCAAATTTTATGAATATCTTGAAGGTTAACAATTTTCAAATGTTTGTTAAAGTCAATCTGAGGGCATGGATACTGGCTTTACACTAGTTAAAAGCCCAATCAGAAAGATATTTTTACTTTTAATCTAATTCTCTTAAAAATATCTTCTACTGTTCCTTACATCATTTATAGTTAGCATATTATCTATTATAAGTTTAGAAACTGGAGGGTTTTTTTTAGTCAGCGTGGCTTCATTTTATACAACTTAATATTTTTAAAGATGTGTTATACTGAGTTTCACTTTCCCATCTTCCTATCTCCCTAATCTTACTCCACAGATCTATTTGCCAATCATCTTTTTACCTACCCAATCCTTTTTCTTTGATTTAAATAAAAATGAATTTTTAAATCTAGAATAAGTCCTTGGATTTCTTCATAAATCAATCTCAAAGGTTAACTTTCTCTATTTTTATACCTCCCTATTTCTGACTGATAACAAATCAATTCCTATGCTAGAATATTGCTACTAATAATACTAAAATATCTGGTCCCCTGTTTTTCTTGTCTCTAGATTTTGTATATTTGAATTTCAACACGGGGGGGGGGGGTCAGATTCTGCCCATTTTTTATTGGTTCTTAATTCCCACCTTTCCAATTGATTTTTATTATTTCTTTACCTTATTTATCTTCCTCTCCCTCAGCACCCTTCCCTTCCCTTTTTTTAATATGGAAATTAGGTAACCTGCCCGTTTTCTTAATTTACTAAAATGCATGCTTAAGCACTTAAATATATTTTTCTATAGAATTTTATTCAATCAATAACAAATGCACACAGGTTGATATTCCAATAAGTGAATATTTGAAGAGAAATACAATTTTATTAATTCTTCTAGGCATTTGTTAGTATTTAGTATAGATATTTAAATAAAAAGAAAATTTATTGAAAATATATACAAGAAAAAAAATGTGATTGTTATTTGTAATATTCCCTTTCAGCTGTCCCAATGGCTGGTTTTGGTTTAGCAACTGCAGGAATGGGAGCTGCACGCCTTGGAATGCCATTGCAGACACAAGCTTGTAATTGTGTCCTCCTGGTTTCCAACCTTGATGAAGAGGTAAAACTTTGTTTTTTTGGGCTTTTCTAAAATTTTATTACAACTTAAAACTTTACCATCACTGCTGCTATCTTGTCCCTTTAGACCAAGGTAAGAATTGTTCGACTTGTGTCCCTGAAAATCCATTTCCCATCCCAGCCTAACTTATTTTATGATATGGGCTGGAATCTGTATATTTTTAATAGCAGCATTTAAAGATTGCTAAAACATCTCTTGGATTATCAAACTTTATAGTAGCTGCCTTGACTTCATCAAAAAAAGGCAGTGTAGTGGGCTTATATTTACCCAATTTGTTAATTGCTGAATGTTTTATCTACAGAAAATTATTTTGCGACATCAGTTAAGATTTTTTTTTTCCCAACCTCTTTTTTTACAGAAAAAAAAACCATCTCTGACATCTCTCTCTCTCTGTCTCTCTCAGCATTGCTTATCTAAAATTTGTTTGCATCTACGTTGTCATATTCCCAATTCAAAGTTGATATTTCAAAACTTTTATACCCATCTATCCTATAATACCATTAAATTTGAAAAGCTGAATGTGTGCGTGCATACTCTTGTATACTTCTAACCGTGTACCCACATATATATCAAATTGTGAATCTAATTTTAATCCTATACAGTACAATTAGTTTCGATTTAGTGTTGTGCATGCTTCTGTATTAGCATGTTGTGAAGCAAACTAATAGTTGGAGGTTGCTATCTACCTTGTCCTCATCCTATTACTCTACTGCTGTTTATCATCTTATCTCTCTAGAATTGAAGCCACCTCTTCCCTAGCCACCTCTTCTTCCCTAGCCATCTGTTTGTGACTGCAACTAATCTTTTACTCCCCAAATCTACATCTGCTACTCTGCTGCCTTTACTGTTTGACTTGTCATTGTTTTAATTGCTCTTTTTTCAGAGTTTTTCTTCATTGACACTTTAGCAAAAAATAAATCATGTTATCAATTCACAACACTGATCTTTTTTTTTTTTTTTCTTTTTTCTTTTTCCAATTTTTCTCTCTTTTTTTATTTTATTTTCCGTCCCAACTTACTACTACGCTGGTGTTCTCCATGTGGACTCTCTCTCGCTCGGACAATGATTTCACCCTATCTTCCGCTCCGCTCTGCTATATTCCTGTTCCTCTGACTATAGATGGTCACGCCCGATGTTCTCTTTACCCTTTTTGGTATGTTTTTTTAAGCACTCTTTTATTTCATTTCTTGTAACATTTTGTAGATCCTAGGAATAAGTGATTTCCCAAATGCTTTTTTTTTTTCTTCTTCTCCTTTCCCAATATGCTGACTGAATCTCTCTTAAACTTGCCAACCTTCCCACTCATGCTCTTTTTTCTTTCTTCACTTAAATTCTGCTAAAGAAATTTCATAAGGAAAAATCAAGTTCAGCAGCCACACCAATAATTTCCTTATTGCCTTATTACAAAAGTTGAGATTCAGTCAGATTAACTTGAAATTTTCTCCCTATAAATGTATTTTTGAATTATAACCTGCATGATGTAAGGTTATGTTGAATCGTCAGTCTTGAAAAGTCCTCTTACATCCTCCACACCATTCTGATTTTTATATATGAACCAATTTCTCTCCTGAATCATTAAAGATCTTTTTCTGAGCTTTCCTAATCTTTATGCTCTACATCTTATTCAATCACTTGAATTAGTGATATATTGGTCTCAATTATTCTATAACTTAAAAACATCTGCATGTCTTCATCTTCTTACACATGGTGCTTCGTCAGAAAGTGTTGGAACATTTACTTTTCTTTTTCTTCGTGCACCATCTTATGTGTACAACTCCAAGCTGCATTTATTTTGATGGTGCTGTATTACATTTAAGTTGGGTCTTTTGTTTGTTTTTTTTCTTATCCCTTTTTGCCTTCATACTTTTTAAGTATAATTTAAAATAACATTTCTGATCCTCTTTTCTAATGCTAGTGAGCTTTATTTGTTATGTTGCTTGTTTGTTGTTGGTGGCTTCAGACATTCTAACTCTTATCAGCTTCAACATTTTTCCTTTTCTTTTTTTCCCCCTTCTTTCTCTATATTTTTTTAACTAAGGTCAGAGATCTATACAAATTGAATGGAAGTTATACAATGTAAGGATCAAAAACTGGATACTTATGGAGTAAATAAATCCAATTTTCTTTTGTTAGAGGTCTTTAAAAATATTCATCCACAATTTTTTTTTTTTTTTTTTCCCCAGAATATCTTTAGTTAAAACCATTCAACTATATTAAGGTTGAAAACTTTTTTTTTTTTTGACTAAATTAAGCAGAAAAAGTGAGGGTATGAAGAATTTTTTTTTTTTATCCACCATATAAAAAGTAAAATATTTTAAAATAACTAAGTTGCATTTTGATCTCTAGGTGTCTATGGTGATGTGCAGCGTGTGAAAATCTTGTTCAATAAGAAAGATAATGCTCTGGTACAAATGGCCGAACCTCATCATGCTCAGTTGGGTAAGTCCTTTTACTGAATTAGTCTTGCAACTAAAAGTCAAATTGATTTGATCACTTCTTGAAACCCTAATTTATCCTGAATTATAACTATTTGCTTGAAAAAGATTTTAAGAACTAATTTCTCTCTCTCTCTCTCTCTCTCTCTCTCTCTCTCTCTCTTACAGCCAAAACATACTTGGATAAACTGACTCTGTATTCGAAACAGATCAGAATTGCACCCTCTAAGCATACTGTGGTGCAAATGCCTAAGGAGGGACAGCAGGTAATAGTATATTTTATATTTACTTTCAATTTAAATCCAGAATAGATCAGTGGGAGGAAAAAATGGATTCTTGTAAAATATATTGATACTAAGACTCTTTTGTGTGTTTCTATTTTACCAGGACTCCGGTTTGACAAGAGACTACACAAATTCTCCCCTACACAGATTCAAGCGACCCGGCTCTAAGAATTGTCAAAACATATTTCCTCCATCAGCTGTCTTACATTTATCTAACATTCCGTAAGTAAAAATATTAAAACAAATCTCTTTTGACATCAGTATTTTAACCTTCAAGATATTTTTTGAATAGTCCATTGAAATAAAAATTCAGTATTTTTTCTATTGATTATACATGTCTCAAAAATAAATCTTGGGTTATGTTTTAGGTTTTTCAGATCCCTTAATGTTGTTCTATAACCTCAATCGTCTTGTATAAGTCTTTCTTGTAGTCCTTTAAAGAATTAGTTCTAGATATTGTATTCCTACCATCAAATACAAATCACCCCTAATAGAAAAAAAAATGTGTATATTCTTAGGTCATGGCATTATTTCAACTACTTCAGTGCTAAGTATTTGAAGGGAAAAAACTTAGTATCTATTGTTAACCTTTTACAAAACTAAATTAGTATTGTGATACAGGAAATTTTAATTTCTTAGAATTAAGAAAATGAACTGAAATTTTCAACTTTATTCCTTTAGATCCAAATGGTCAATTATATTGGCCCTAGTAACTTAGCAAAAAAGATGATATTGCAAAGATTTCAGCCCTCCATGTTCCTCTAATAGTACGACTCTCATTGGCTAATTGCTATTTTTGCTAATAATATATTTTTTGCTGCTTACCACTTTTTACAAATGGGGCTAAAGAGTTAATTACTCTCAAACATTGTTTACTAAATTTTCTAGAATAACTTGGAAAAAAAAATTAAAGTATTTGAACTTGATCTTAAATGATCATGAGTTAAGCTTTTTAAGCGTTTAAAAAAAAAAAAAAAAAAAAAAAATGGGTATGCACCGAAAATAAAATGAATATTTGAAAATCTAAAATTCAAATAATTGTTTGTTTGTTTTTTAAATAAATAATTTTTTTCCTCCTCCCAGAACCAATATTCCAGAGGAAAAACTGAAAGATATGTTTACTGAATATGGAACAGTGAAAGGATTCAAATTTTTCCCGTAAGTTTTAGTTTTCTGTTCGGTTTAAGATATTTAACATTGGTAAAAGTTTCTATTTATTCATCAAAGATATTTTTATTTTTTTTATTGTTTTGTAAATAAATTGATTATGAGTCTTAGTTCCAACATTTTAACTACAAGATTCAATCTAAATTTAATTGTTGAACATTACTTATTAAAAAAAAATCACTGGCTTTAGTTAATACAAGCAATTGACTCCTTTAAAATTTAGTCTAAATTTCATCGTTGATTATATATACAGAAATAATATTGAATTTTTCTTTTGCAGTAAAGACAAGAAGATGGCTCTTACTCAGATGGGATCCATTGAAGAGGCAGTAAAAGCTCTTATTGTAAGTCCTATCCTATTGTATTATAAATCTAAGCTGTTTAATCCACTTCTGTTACCTTATTTTGTATGTTTTAGCATTTAAAGATATACCTCCAAAAGAGATTATTGTGAATAGTTTGAAGTTGGATCTGCTCACCATATTCATTAACCTCAATTTTATTTCCTCTAAATAGATTTTAAATTTAAAGATTTGGCACATTTATGGACATCCTAACATTTTGATGCAGAAGTATTTCTCAGAAGCTGCTTTGCTGTTCCTTTGGATCTGTTTAAAATTCCAAAATTTATTTTCTGAGAAAAGTATCGTAATTTTTTCTAAAGCAAAAAATTGTTTTAGTAAAATGCGGTTATATTGACACCCTAATGACCAACATACCACAGAAGGTGTGGGCTAGCAATGATCCAATTTTTAAAGCTTGGCCCCTTAGCAGCTATTTTTCCAACTCAAAGCCAAATTGTATTTGTTCCATAGCCCTGAATACTCAATATATCAAGTTCTTGATCAAAAATGGCAAAGTAGACAAGTTTGTATATGTGACTTTTATCTTGTCATCGTTACACTTTTGAAAAAATAGTATATGTAAATATATTTCTAAAAATTTACCATTGTATATGGTTCAATTAAAATGCATTTAGAAATAGAAATTTTCTCTATAATTGAGAATCTGTATATTTTATTTAAAATTATCTGCAAATTTTTAAAATTATTTTGTCATTGTTTTCTAGGGCCTTCACAACTTCCCATTGAGTGAAAGCAACCATTTGCGTGTATCATTTTCCAAGTCAACTCTTTAAAGGGAAAAAAGAATTTCTCTGCCACAAATTTTTTTGAAGTATGAAAATGAAAAAAAAAAAAAAAAAAAAAAAAATTGAAAAAAGAAAAAAAAAATTGAAAACCTTTAAAAATTATTTAAAAAAAAAAAAAATGAGGGAGGGAGGGTCATGACTGGCGCAGCCGTAGCAGCAGCTGTCATCGCAGCAGTCTGCGCTGCATCATAGCAGAAACATGACCAAGAACAACCACCACCACCACATTTACTACTTCTACCACCACCACTGGAGGAGCTGAGCAATTCAACTAACAGACAAGAAATAGGCGGACAGACAGAGAGAGACCAGTCCTCAGTTGTTTGCTGGCTCACTTAAAAATTTTCCATTGTGAATTTGGTATAGCTGATAAGTGCCTTGTTGAATCCAAGGATTTAAACAAAGAACAAGAAATTGATGTTTACATATAAAATAACAGGAATTAAAAATGAATGTTCTAAAAAAAAAAAAATTAAAAAAATCCATCTTAAAAGAGAAAGAAAAAAATCCTAAGCTGAAAAATAAACAATTTTTTTTAAAAAATTTAAAGAAAAAGCTTTCAAAGATCTTTTTTTCCCTCCCTCTACTTAGAACGTGGATGATGCAACGCTGAAGGCCTAAGGGGTTGTAAGAGGGGTAAAAACAAATTTCTAGGCAAGCAACTCTTAAATTTATATTTTATTTTCCATCCCTGTGGGGCAAGATAGGCTAGCTGAGCATAAGGGTGCAGTTCTGGAAGAGTTTTTTTTCTCCTCCTCCATTTTAATAAAAGAAAGATGGAAAATAGCCAGGCCTTTCTAGTAACAATTTATAAAAAGAAAAAGTCAATTCATGTCCTAAAATGCAAGACCCTGCCTGTTCTTACCTTTGTTCCTTTAACACAGGCTCTAACACCTGGTATTTTATTAGCTTCTAACCCCATTGTCATATCTCATTTTCCCAACATATTTTTTATTAAGCAATGACCAAATTTTCTTTGCACTTGTACATTTTTTAATATTTTGTCTCAGAAACTAACCCCAAGACTTTAAAAACTTTTTATCTGATTAGAAAAATATTACCTATTTTATATGGAGTGATTTCTATTTTGATATTTAGTAATAATGATAAAGATTTTAAGAATGCTCTCTTATTTGAAATAAGGACAATTCTAAGTGTTTTTACTGAAAGAATAAAACCTTCAGTTTTAGAATATTTAGATTTGACAAATTACCAAACAATATTTTTGAAAAATATTTTGCATAATTTACCAATGCATAATTGCAGCTGATATAGAATTTATTTTCCTTATGACTTACTGAACCGGTTAGAATAGGCCTGGCACACTTATATCATCTATCTGTAAGCATTAATTGCCATTTCATAATTCTTTTAAGATATGTAAGATAACAAGTAAAACAATGGTTACCAATGCCTACTGTTGGCTCCATGATTCAATCCTCTTACAGTCTCTTGTATTCACTTTCTAACCTTTGTTGGAAGGAAAGGGTATCAATTTTAAGATTTCCTCGTTCTACCTGAGTATTTAAATGGGTACCAAACTTAACGTCCTTTCATGAGATTGGAGCATGCTACCTGTTTGCTTAGCATTAAGTCCTCCAAATAAGCGCCGGATTTATCCAACTGGTTTTGAGTGTGTGTGTGCGCGTGTGTATGTTAAGCTGGATTTGTATGTTGTTTTTTTTTTCCATCATATCTCAATCCATTTTCCCTATCTGCTTTGGGTTCTTCTTAGTCCGTTCATATTCTTTAAGTTTGAATTTAGCAATTCTGTGCCAAGTACCCTTTTATGATTTCAGTGGTGCTATGGTAAATCTGATAATTGTTCAATTTATGTTAATTTTTCTCACCCATGCAACTCCTACATGTTTTGATATTTTTTTTCATTTGTTCTTCAGCCGACAGAATCTTTGATGGTTGCTGCCTTGTCTGCATTTTTTTTACTTACCCTCATCCCAATTGACCTTGCAATATTCTGGTGCCCCTTTGTATCTAGTGTGCATGAATGCCTGGTTCTGAAAGTGTTGTGGTCTTCCTAGTCCAACATTTATGACTGATAAATGTTGTGATGTTATATAGATATATGGTCTGTATTTGCCTTTGTGAGCAAATAATAAAGAAAAGAGCTGGCCGACACTGTCTGTCCGTCTGTTAAAAAAGAAAAGTCTCTACCACCCAAAAAAAAGAGAGAGAAATAGAAATCCTGTGCACACTCTTTTCACAGAAAAGTTTCAAACTTTATTGTGAGTTTTTGTTTTGTATGTATGTATGTGCGTGTGTGTTTTCGTTTTTTTGTTTGTTTTTTTTTTTTAACCCCTTTATTTTATCCCCTCCTTCCCTGCCCTATTAGCTTTTTATATTTTGAGAGAGAGAAAAACACAGTGGTTCTGATTACTGTTTGATCATTTTGGGCTGGTAGGTGTAGCTGTAATTTTATACATCATCCTATTTTTGCATTAACAAGTGTTTTGAAAAAAAAAAATTTAAATTAAAATAAAGTATTGGAATTGCAAACCAACTTGGTTTGTATATATTTTTGCAAAACTCTAACTTGGAGGAAAAAAAATCAATTTTAAAAAAAAAATATATATATATATATAAAGAAAAAGAAAAAAAAGAGGAGGAAGAAGAAACCAAACCCTTGGGGTGAAGTGTCTGTGATTGTGTTTGGTTGTATCCACCCCCTTTTAAAAAATTTTTTCATTTACTGTGTACTACTTCTATAATAATTACTACAAAACTTGAACCTTTAAATCACCAACTCTACCTTAAATTACTGACAGTCACTCGCAAGTGACTTGGTAATCAGCCTCTCGCCTCTTCAAAATTATTAATTAAAAAAAAAAAAAGAAAAAACATTCTTATCCTTTACACAAGTTGCTGGAGAGGAAAACATAAGTTTGCTGCCTTCACAATCACTTTTTTTTTCTTTTTTCTTTCTCTTGACATTTTAATGTATATAGACATTTTATGCATATACATGAAGTGTAGTAAAGAGAGAACTTTTTAAAGAAAAAAAAATTACATATAATCAGAAGAAATTGAGGAGATGAAGAAAAAATTTTAAAGAATTGGCTACTCAATTATTTTTTTTATTATTGTAACTTTTCCTCATTTATTTTTTAAAGAATGAAAAAAAAAACCCATTCCCTCACATAAAGTATTCTATTAAAAATATATATGTATGTAATTAAAAAAGAAAAAATATTACTATGGGTTTGTGATGGGTTGAGAATGTAATTGCCTTTCTGCGTACCCTCAAGATTTTAAAATTTCTGTATGAGTTTTAAAATAATTTTAAAGATTTATTTTTTAAACTCTTCTATACACACACCCACCCACATACACTCTCAAACATCCCTGAGAGCTAGTTGCTAGTTTATTATTTAAAAAACTTCCTAACTTAAATTAACTTCAATATCTAGTATTGTCTTAATATTTATCAATACTGCTGCTATTTTTTTCTATCATATCTATCATTCTCTATTTCTGTCCTATTAATCTTTACACTTAGCTTTTTTTTTTTCCTCCATTTCTTCTCTCCTCTTTCTTTTAAACCTCCTCTTATTTTTTCTTTCTCTTTTTTTACTTCCATTTACTTGGTTCTTTCTCTCTCTGCATAGTTACTTTAAACTTTTCTCTTTGCCATATCCCACCCCCTCTAAGTTTTTTTTTGTTGTTTGTTTGCTTCTCTTTTTCCTCCCAGCTCCATTTCTTTCTCCATCATCTCTCTCTCGTACTCTCTCAGCTTTTAATTTTTTTGATGTTATTCTTTTGATGATTAAACCCTTTTTCTTTCTTTCTTTCTTTCTCTCCCTCCCTTTCCCCTTATAACCTTCTACACATTCTTCCTTTCTCTCTCATAAAGTTTGTTTCTCTGTGAGCAAGAACTGAAAAGAATTATTGCATAAACAAACTTCTTTTTCTTAACATGATGGATTTTTTCCTTTCATTTTATTTTCCTCTTCAGTATTTTCTTCCATTGCTTTGCAAGCGTGAAAACTTTTTTTTTCTTCTCCAAATCATATTCAATTTATCTATTCTAATACCTTAATCTTTTTCTCTTCTATTTTATTATAGCACTTACTTGACGGGTGTCTTGAGTTAGGGGGTGTCCATCCCCCTTTTTCTTTCTTTTCTTTTCTCACAAAAATAATAATTAGATCTTTTTCTGTTTTTTAATTCTTTGTGGTCGATATACAAAAAGAATTGTCAATCCCATTCAACATTATTTTTAAAAAAATCTATAAATGAATTAAAAAAAAAAAAAAAAAAAAATCAGGAGGATAAGCATTCTACTGCCTGGTTTAATATTAAAAAAAAAACTTTGATTCATGGATGTATGATGATTGGATGGTCTTTTCAACTGGGGAATGGACATGCAAAGTATATTACAAAAAGCATCTTAGCTTTTTTTTTCCTAATATCAAATCATTTTTTTATTTATTCTCATAAATGACTTTAATTTCTTTTTTTTTTCTCTATCTATATAAAACCATTATTCCCTT
>JAYKTE010000083.1:93925-111576 GCA_036873565.1 Xipholeptos notoides
ACCCATAGCTGGAGGGAATGTGGGGATTCATACCTTTCCCAAGGGTATTAGTACGAATATGAACGCAAACGGAACAATTGGGATTCGAACTGATTGCCTACCGATTGGCCCAAATCGACTTCCCCCATGAAAGAAGTATATGAGGTCATTCAAAAAATAAGCAACATACTCCAAAATCAAGAGCAATCATAATTTACAAATAATAAATTTTCTTAATAATTTCAAAAATCAATTTTCAGTTACTTGATATTGACTTTATGGATTACGGTTTTAATTTCCATGTACATAAATTAAAAATCATTACTTTTAGTGCATATATTTGTGTTTTATATTAATAGCAATATAAAAAAATAAATTAACAGAACTTACCCTCCAACAAATGCACAAACTTGCATTGTGGCCTGTTACATTGGCTAGACTTAAAATCGCGGCACACTGGGAGGGTGTCCAGCAACTGAAATAAAATATATAATTACATATGAAAATAAAGAGAGAAGTAAAAATTCTTTAAAATTCAGTAAAAATGTTTATGATAAGAAGCAGCAAACAAAAGCAATGAATATAGCTAAAATATCAATAAAAAACTGAACTGTTAATTTTTCTTAATGAAATTTCTACTGTGGAAGAGTTATGCATAAATTAAAGAAATTATTAAAAAGGGTCAAATTTGATTTGAATTTCTTATTTAATTGTTTGACTTGTAACAAATGAATACAAGAAGTTCAGTACGACAAATTTATTTGTATTGAAGGTTATGTTTAACACATAAATCGGTAAAACTAAGAAATCTCAAAAATAAAAATGTTGAAAACCATGTTCAATAATGAATTATTGAAATCTAATCATCTACAACCATAAAGAATATTATTCAAATATAATATAATAATAATTTTGCTGTGTGAGAACATATCAAAACAAATGAATATGATGTATAATCAATTATCAAGTTCTATATTTAAGACCTAGGCTAACCTAATTCTTGAATAAATCAAAAAGTATATTTATTAAAAATTCAAGTCTCAATAAAGATATATTTATTAAAAGCTCAAGTCTCTAAAAAGATATATTTATTAAAAGCTCAAGTCTCTAAAAAGATATCTATAAATATCTAAATTATAGATAAAAATTATAAAAAGATTGGTTAATATCTTGGAAGTATATAATAACTAACAAATTTCATTTTATTTAAATTTTTTTTAACTGCACAATCATAACTTTACATATTTCTTGATGTGAAAAAAAAAAGTTTTTTTTTCCCAAACCATAAAATAAACCAAAATTATATTATATATTTCATTTTACAGAGAATAAAACACTAAATATGGATTCAATTAATCTTAATAACTTTTTTTGATAATTTAAATTCCAACAAGATTATCAAATTACAATTAATGACTTTTTAATTTCTCTTTGTCATCACAAATTAATAAAAATTCATATGAATAAATAAAATTGAAACCAATGATTATAATGACTAGTAAAAGATAAATATATTTTTAAAATACATTTAGAATATGACAAAAATGTACTCCAAGCATAAACAAAAATATTAGTAAAAAATACAATGTGGAACACAGTATTTTAAAGTTAAAGGCCAAAATGGTTTGATTATTATGTAAGCAGAGAAAACTAAATTCTATGCAGTCAAAAGAAATAACTTTTACATGGACAGTTTGAAAGACTATCTTCTTAGAGGACAGTCTCTATTTTTTAAGAGCAAAAGAAAGTTCAAGCTGCTAAGAGTTTTAATGTTAAGATGAAGGTGATGAGGATAGGCTATGCTAGTTATCATCAAAAGAACATCTAAAACAATGAACAAATAGCAAATAATTTTACCATTTTACATTTTAATGCATCATTTCAACAAAGTAGTCTTTGACATCACATAGGAAACAAAAATAACAGCATACTCATAGGGCTAACAGTAATAAGACTGTGTATGATGAATACTTTTTCAATTTAGGTCATGTCTTTGTGTTCAAGAATAAGAAACAACTGAAAATCTCTAAAGCAAATATTTTTAATCAGATGTTATGCAGATATTGAATATATATCATTTCACACAATGCTAGCATCATATTATTGAAATAGTCAACTTGATATGGAAAGGTTTATTACCAGATAAATTCTGGAAAGTGATTTTAGATACAAGTCTAATATAAAGAGGAAAAAGTGGTTCATAGCCACAAAGAGTATATAATTTGATTATATTAAAAAACTTATGGATGCATAACATTTCATATTCTGGCTCATCTAATATGAATTACATTGAAAAATTATATCTTCGTTATTATTCATATATGAATAAACGAGGATGAGAAATCTGATACGATTGACAATAAATTATCTTAAAGGAATAAAGGACAAGGATTTTGAAAGTTTTGGTTTAAATTAGTCAGAAAAGAGCAGGTCATGTCTAAAACAAAAACTGAGCAAAGAGCAAGGTTTGTTAGTACATATATGAAATAAGAGGGAGAAACATGCTATCTGGGTTTATGAATAAGTAAATGAATGAATTATTCTAGTAATAGGATGTTTAGTTAGCTGCTAATAGATTACCATAGCAACTTAGGAGTATTTTCAATCTTTCTAAACCCTTGCTTTTCTAAGCATATAATCTGAGAATGTAGTGTTCAAGTATGTCATTAAAATTCTCCAGATTGTATTTTTATCACCAATTTTTAGCAAAATCATTTTTTTGACATTTCTCATAAATTATCCAGTACACATACTACACTATTTTTAGACATTAAAGTATTCAATGTTAAATCTGTGAACTCTTAACTTTTTATATCAAAATATGAGGAACCTGATGTAAGTAAGTAAGGTTTAAAATCCTTGATATTGATAATACTAATGATATCTAACAATGTTTGTTTAATATACCTAATTTAAACACAACTATTCATTACCTACATATGTATATATATATATATATATATATAGGAAAAAATATTATGTACTTATAAGTACAAGTACATATGTTAAAAAGAATTTGACTAGTATTTTTAAACAAATGAAGAGTCTATTAGAGATTAGAAAAAAAAATAATCTTAAATTTTCTTTATTTTTGTTATTCAATTTTTGTCCCACATTAATCTCTGCAATACAAAGATTTATTGCATGCAAACTTATCAAAATTGTTAGTTATTCAAAACATGCAGGTCAAAGGCTTCTTAATCATGTGCAAAAAGAATGGGGGCATTTAAACATGCTTTTCTAAGAAAACAAAACATGTTATAAAAAGGTTTCAATAGAATAAAATGAAGAAACAAGCTTATAAAAAAAAAAGAAGACAAAGATTTAAAATATTGACTGCCAAAAACGTAGCATCCCCTCGAATTGAAAACTCTTTGGCAGAATTGTAATTCATTGAAATATAGAATATGAAATCACAGAAAAATACAAGTTGAAACAAATAGTTTTGAATATAGTAAAACAAATAATTCTTTGATTCTAACCAACCAGAAGTCAAGATAAATATCAATATTGGAACCTTTTGGGAATGAGAATTGCAAAAAAGATATAAAGTGAAGTAGAATCCATTCCACAAATGAATTTTTCAACCAAAGTTAACAGGTGGAATAAAAAGAAACCAAAATCTAAAAAACTAAATATAAAGAAGCTTGTCAAATATTTATCATAGACCAAAATAATAAATATTCTATAATAAATTAATCTAAAAATGAAAAGTCTAACTTAATGCTCAACAGACTAAAAAAAACAAAAAACAGACGAACGAACGAACACAAGGAACAAGTTGTTAGCATTAAAATAACGAAGAAGAAATAAATATGAAACTAAAACTTTTGGTCACTAATTTCAAATAGGAAAGAATAGTAAAAAAAAAAAAAAAAAGAATAACATAAAATAATATAAAAAATATAAGTTCACTTTGAGATTTGGATGCAACTACAAAAACAAAGCAGGTAAAAATCTAAATAAGATCACGTGAAGAACAGCAGGAATAATACTGGAGAGCTCTACTACCTGGTTATTCTCATCAAAGTAATTAACACTAGCAGCATTAGTGGGAAGCGAGGTGGTAGTTGTGGTGGTGGTGCTAGTGGCATTTGCCATCGATGCAGTTTGGTTGGGATTGGCAATCATTGGTACTGTTGGTTTTGATGGCATTCATAGAGGAAGGGTCAGCAGAAGTAGTAGTAGTTGTGGTGGTAGTAGTAATTGTAGTAGTGGTGGTAATAGTAGAAGAAGTAGGTGACAGCAGCAGCAGCCCGAAGTAACAGCAACAGCAGCAGGAGGTAACAGTGGTTTAAGTGCAGATGAAGCACAGGTTGCATGCAGAATGGTACAATTGTGCACAGGAGAGGGTCGAGGGTCAAGGCATGAAAGAGATGAATAGCAAATCCTCATATGTTCATTTCAGTAATTAAGTGAAATTCCTGGTCTCATATACTCAATCAGCCAAACTGATGACAAAATATTTCCTAGAGAACATTCGTTATCTGACAGAACCAAAGAAGTTTAACAGTAAAAAAGAAAGTTGATCAAGTGTACTATTACAAATTTAGTGATCCATTAAACTTTTTAAAAGAATTTACTTGGAGGATAGAATTGGTCCAAATTGAATTTTATGTTTTTGTAGAAAACAGCTATTACTTTGAAAATAGATTCTTTATCATACATACACAAAATTGATAGTCTTCCATAAAGTGCTGTCAAATAAAGTTTATTCATTCTAGTTAAAATAAAATCATGATTTTGCAATTATACTTTTGTGTTTTCTTTCTTCTTTTTTTTTTTTATGTAAAAACGTTTACTTTATAAAATATTTACTTTTAAAGTGGTATATTTAATTCACAGTCTTAGCTTAAAAGAAGGAATTCATCCTAGTTGGTATCATTTAAAAAAGTTAGCATGATTTGAAAAGCCTAAGCAGAAACTGCAAAGAAAAAAAAGCTAATGAAGAGAAAAATTTTAATAAACCAAGCAACATTTAAATGCAATCTAAATTTATAAAAAATAATAATAAGTTGTTTCTTTGTTAATTTTTTTGAAAAGTGAAATGTGAATTATTCTTGGTAAATACACACAAAATTATTCTAAATAAAACAAATGTAAGTGAGGTTTTGTTTTAAATAAAAAAAACAAAAGATTGATATTGGATGTTGAAGCAAATCAAAAGCTAATTAAAGCATCCACAAAATAAAGCAACTTTTTTAAAAATTCTATACAAAAAAGCACTAGAAATATTTTAGAAAACAATCTCAAAAAATGATACAAATTTTTATTTCTTGATAATCAATGTTAATAAGGAAAGAAATTAACTTCAAAAACAATGCAACCCTAATAGCAGATTAACAATGATTGATTGATTGATTTGTTTAACGGCATATCAACCATCTTGGGTCAGATTAACAATGATTGTGATGACAAAGAGAAGGAGTTTATTACAATCAATTAAGATTATTACCAAAATATCACAGACATTATTAGTAAAATAAGATAATTCTTCTGCTTTGCAGAAAGTATAAGTGGATATAGCTTAATTAATTTAAATCAAGAAATGAAATTACATTATAAAAGGGTAACTAAATTTCTTCTTTTTTTTTTTTTTTTTTTTTTTTAAAGATTATTAATTTTATCATTTGTTAAATAGCTAAAAACAAGTGATAACAATAGTACAATATAAGTAAACACAGTAAGATACGGAATATTAAATTTGTAATGCAGAGATTTTCTCAAGCAAAATTGAAAATAAATTTCAAAATTTATAATAAATCTGAAATAAAGAAAAATCTATCAAGACATGAACTTCTATAACCTATACTTGAGATAAAGTTTTCAAATAAGGCTTCTGTATGTGATTCACTGAAACTTACAGCAAACAGAATTCAGATTTGAAATAATACAAAAACAAATAATCATTTTAAGTATCTTTCCACAATAAGCAGGAAAAATTGCAAGTGTTGTGCATAATTTTCAATCTTTGAAACTGAAATATAACACAATTGAGAACACATTGATAAAATACCAAAACTCAATTAGTTTTAGCAGCAACAGCAGTCTACTTTGTTTTAGCTATAAAAAACCCTCTTAAATCAGTACATTAATGTACATATGAAAAATTCTCAATCCAAATTCCTTTGATTTATATAAAAGTAGGTTTTATTTAGATTCTCATGAAAAAATGTCAATCTATGATAAAATTCCCAACAAATAATTAGCAATGGACTTTTATTCCATATGTGAAAGGTGATTAATGTTTATAATCAACTAACAATGAATATTTAACATTTTAATTTATGACTTATTATAACTGCAACCATCCAACCAAAAGATAATTCATTTATGTTAAATAATTGCATAAAATACAAAGTTTTAGCTATACACACACAAGTAAATCAAATAATGTTCTTTTTTAAAAATTATCTTTGCTGGCATTATTCTTAAAACAAATAATTTTCTAAAAACATTACACAATATAATGTTTCTTTAAACAAAATGTTTTTGTTTAAAATGTGTAGGAAAAAAAATGAAAACCAAAACTTTTTATTTTAGTAAAATTTTTAAAATATCATCTACCGGTGAATCATTTTATTATCTTATGTGTTTAATTAGTTAAATCATTTTTAGATTTTAAAGTTCTCAATTAAAAAAATGGTCCGTTTTAGAATGTTAAGTCACAAAGAACCCATGGCCTTTTTGAAATTTGGATAACTTTAAAAACTTAAAACTACAAGTTGGAGATCTAATAAAAAAAATAAAATAAAAAACTTTTCTTTGACTTTCAATTCATGTTGATGCTAATTCCAATTCAGTAGTTATTTTTACCATTATGAAATTATATTTTTCGTTCATCCAATTTTGATTCAATAATATACTATTTTACATCATTGAAAACACTAATGAAAACCATTATTCTTATTTCCCTAATTCGTTGAAAATTAGACATAGGAAGTCTTTTCCTGAACTAATAATAAATATAACTTAAATAAAAAACAAATTTATTGCTTGGAGGCAGTTCCTAAAAATCCTGAAAACTGTACAAGTTAAGCCCTGACATACTTTAAAAGCAGATAAAGACAGCCAACTAACTATTTTCCTTTTGCAATGCAATTAAAGTAATTGTAGAAGCAGAAGACAGATCTGTAAGAAATTATAAATCATATGAACACATTCTCAATCAAACAGAAAAAGAAGTTGCCTAGCAAAATCTGTGTAAAGAGTAGAAGCTTTTGTCTTCGGTCATTTTGTTAAAAGTAAATTATTTTATCATATAAATATTTAAACTATTAAAAAGGATAAGCTACGCTCTTAAAATAAAGATTGCAATTGAAATAAGAATAACACGCAACAATGGTAAATGTTAAAAGAAAAAGAAGATTATTAATAAATTATTCTAAAACCTTTCTTAAAATCAAATTCCAAATATTATAGGATTGAATGAATTATTTGCTTAATGACATTTTTAGCTATGGACCAAGGAGATGGATTCAAAATCTACATTCTAAATATCAACTTGGCAGGAAGAAATAATAAATTTACTTTAAACTCATTAAAGATGGGATTCATGTTGAATTCCATTATTCTTATTCACTAATCATTTATAAAAGATATGAATTGGAGAGGATGATAAGAATGATTGACTGATAACCTGCTATAGTTGGGTGGAAACTTATCTCAGCTATGTTGCTCTTAGCTGTTTTAGAATTTCAGTATCAAACAAATTTACTTAATAAATAACTAATGGACAAGATAATGCAATTCAAACAAGTGGTGCAAAAAAGAGCAGTTATGATAGCAGTGCTGGAAGGTGTCACCACTTATACAGCAGCAAGATACAGACGACAGCCAGCGCTGCAATGCAACACAAGCGGCAGGGAAGCAGCAGTAACAGCAACAGACGATGGCAGACAAAGAGAAAGTGCAAATCCTGCACGTTTTCCATTAAAAAGAATTAATTTGACAAACTGGTGGATTTTACAACAAAAAGGGACTTTACGATCGCTAACTGGGGGCAACGAGCAAAAAAAGTTCTTTGCTTATGGTATATAAACGCACACATTAATATATATATATATATATATGTCATTCATCCTTAGGGGTATATTTGTGTCTGTTGAAGCATTGTTACAATTGCGAAATTGATAAACTTATCTGAAAATCAGAGTAAGTAGTAGTAACATCAGAAGGAAATAGCACAAATATAACTGACTTTCCAATACCATGTTTGTCTGTGAATAGTTGGTAAACTCTTAATGTAATATAAATGCTTCAGGTTATCAATGAATAAGTGCTCAATACATTAGTAGAGTCCATGCTTATTAATAGTTTGATAGTAGTTTTCTAACCAGGTTTCACCATTTGAATTATCATAAGAACACTATCAAAGATTAGGTCTTATACACTGTTGGAGTTTATAGTCTTCAACAACTTTCTACCTAAACAATGTATAAGGTTTCATCTTCAATGGTGTTCTCCTGATAAACTGATGGCGAAACCCACATAGAGAACCATCAAACTGTTGATATTAGATATATATATATATATATATATATGAAATTAGTTGATAATCATAGACAGAGTAAACAGTTTCTACTGACTGACAATTTGATACCTGTATAATCATAACATGATCATCTGATGATTGTACAGGTAAGAACTTGGTAGTCACCAAAAGCTGTTATGTCAATACAAAGCCACTACTAAACACACTATCACTGATATTTAGCACTTTAAAATATAACTAAATTCTTTTTAAATATATTAAGATGGATTTGACTAAGGTTCAAAATAGTAAAATAACAATAACACCAATAGCTGCCAAAAAACTGAATGGTCAATTATGTTTAGAGTATATACATTTTTAGGGAAAATATTCAAACAAAGCTACAGCTTTCAAAAATAACCCTTAAACAAAAGGGATTACATTTTTTTTTAAATGATAATAGAATTTAAGGATATGCAATATTTTGGAAACTTCTTTTAAAAGTGGCTCAAAAAGAGGTATTGAATAGTTCAATAAGGAATCATTTGCTCTAGAGGAGTAATAAATTGAGGTATTAGTTAAAGTTTCATTAAAATTATAATCAAAAATTAAAATGATCTGAAAATTAATAAAATCTATTTGATATACAAATATATATGATTGAATGACAAATGTTTTGTGATCTTGCTCTAGAAGTCAAAAGCAGGATTAACTAACTAAAAGTTTTAGTTAAGAGTTTATACTTTGATTCAGGATTTTTTTTGTTCAAATGCACTACCAATAGCAATAGGACCAGTAGCAGTTAAGGATTCTAGCTAGTTCATTATGAAATATTAAACATTCAAAGCAATTGAAAAAAAAAAGTCGTAAGAATATAATACCCAGGCTACACTGCATATTCTAGTCAGGCAACAGACAACACAAGCAGTTGGAGATTTGGGGTTTTGTTTTTTTGGGTTTTTTTTTTTCACTGAAAAATTCAACTTTTTTTTTATTATTATTACAATTTGGTTAATATTGACTGGTTATTTTAATAAAAATGAATCACTTTTGAAGCTTTGGCAGGTGTGAATCTGCTTGAATAGAGGTAAAGGTAAATAGAAAAGTTAAAAGTATATAAGAAAATATCTAATAATGAAAATTAATTTTATAATAAAGTAAGGAAAAAAAAAATTAGGAGAAATTAGGAGGAGGAGGAGGAGAGCTGTAGCAATGCAGAAAATACTGAGAGCGCATCGTGTGAGGAGCCGAAGCTGGGTAGTAGGCGGGGACAAACAAGTTTCACCTGCCATGACCACCAAGACGACCAGCAGCAGCAAGAGCAGCAAGAGCAGCCCCCACCACCACTACCACTGCCCTGAGCACTGGGTTATATGGTGGGTGCCACCCATCACCACTTGCCAACTGCCCGTCGCCGCTGCCACCACCGCCATGGGCTGCTGCCTGCCTGCCTCACTGTCTGCTCACGACTGGGTACTAGGCTGAAGGCTGTCCGATTGGACGACTAGCCAGCTTGGCAGATGTGATGGAGGTAGTGGAGTAAGATGAGGAGACCCTGCACCATATTCCAGGCTGTTAGATATACCTGCAGTGAAGAGGAGGAGGAAGAAAACATAATGATGACAATAACCACCACCATGTGATACTTGGAATTTTTTTTTTTTTTCTTGTTTGGTTTCCAGAATCAATGGCTTTCCCATAAATAGATTAAAATAGACCCATGTTAATTTCTAATATTTCCAAGATATTGACAAGAATCCCCAGACAAAGACAAAAAGCAAAACATGGTTAAGTAAACTTTAGAGAAAACCTAATCAAATTAGACCGAAAAAGTTTTTTTTTGTTTCATTTCAGATGAAAACCAACTCTGATCAAATTAGAGCAATGCACAGTGTATAACAGCTGTTCTTCCTAAGCAAAGAACTAATATTCAATTCAAAAAACGAACAAAAATAATTGATTGTACCCCAATACTTTAAATTTCAATGATAGAAAACATATTTTCATTATTAAAATAACAAAATTTAATTTGCAAAATTGGAATGGACAAAGTGAATACAATAGACATTTTGAAAATTTATAAGTCTTAAATAATAGTTTCTATTTCTGATGTGCAATTTGCCATAAAAATGAATGTTTATTCAAGAAATATGAAGATATTAATAAAATACACAACATACAGATTCTAGACAAACTCATTAAAATTGTATGAAGCCTGAATGAAAACTAATTCTTTACAGTAACTTATGAATACTAAAATATAGAAGCAATAAACAAGAGTTAAAATAGTATTTCTGAATCCCAGAATACAATAAAATAACTGGAAAACTAAAATCAAAATAGCTCTTGCCATTAATTTGAAAATAAGGTCAGCTGGATTCAAAATAATTACCAATAAGAAAATTTTTTTGGTAGTCTTTATAATTCAATACATTTTCTTTTGCTGGAATACTACCAAACATTTTTCTAGATCTTTGATAGTCTGAATATCAAATTTTTATATTTGATCTTTTGAAGTGGAAATATTTTTTTTTAATTTAGCAATCTAAGAATAAATCAATGAAGTTATGAAAAGTTTAATGAGCATTAATTCACACGAGAAAAAGTGTTCTTCAATAATATGTGCCCTATTCCATATTCTAAATTTCAGCTTTAAGTATTATGTAACAACCATAAGAGTTGCACATAAATCATACGTAACAAAATTAAATAACTTTCATTAGTCCAATCGTTTTTGAATATCTATATAAAGCAACATTTCTCTCTTCCAATTTATACATAAACTAATAGATGAACTTCATGTAAAAATCTAAAAAATGAATAGATGCTATAAAATAGTAATGAAAAAAAAATCTAACAGTGTTCTCAAATAGTTTTTTATTCCATATTTGAGATTTTCCAAATGGAAAATGACTTTATTATTTAGAGGATTTACTCTAACTATTTATAGAAAAAAACATTAAAAATCATAAACCAGTATTTTCTATTTAGATAATTGCAAAAAATTGTTTCTTCATTGTTATATTAAAAAAAAACAATGCTCAATCAGTATAAGCATTGGTCAATAAAAGTTCTATGTGACAATCCATTGGAGGTTACAGGTTCAATCCTAACTCCAGGTGGAAAGTAACTACTACAAATTAATACTAGAACTTGATTAAAGTAAATAGTAACACCTGTGGAATAAGGAATTCCGTTTGCAGTTTCATAAAGGCTGCCAAGTTTGTCAGAAATCTTTTTAAGATTGACTAGTGTTACCTGAAAAATGCTGAAGGGCAAACCAGCAGAAAAAATTGTTTTTAACAATCAAATAATCTATATCATATGAATGGTCAAGACTCATCTCAGAAATTCAACCAAAAGATAAGGTTATATACAATATAATATAATTTCTTTTCAACAAGTTATAAGACTAAGTGAGAAGAAAAAAACAAGATATTTGCTTGAATGCTATATAAGTATGGTGATTGTTCACCATAAAAAATCCAAAATGAAAACCACTAATTGAATGAATTAGTAAAAATAATTTGTCTAAAACCTAGATTGCTAATATTCAAGACATAAACATTAAAATAATAAAAGATTGAACAAGCTATTCCGCTGAGTAACAGGAATCAACTAATAAATGGTAAAAAAATTCATGGGCAATTCAAAATGCTTTCATAAACAATAAAACGTTATTTCAAAGTTTAATACAAAATTCAATCATTATAGCTTAAAAACATATTCTTTGAATTAGTTACTCAAAACAGTGAGGATGCTAAATAAAAACACACTTTATAAATGCAGAAAATACAAACATTTTTAACTTTCACAAAAGTGCAAACTAAAACTGAATTGATAATAAATAACATTGAAAAAAGTTTTATAAAATTGTACTCACAAGTAAAATAAGGTTGAATTTCATTTAATTTTGTTGAAGAATCTGAAAACAAAAATTAGTGGATGATTAAACAAGGTCTACTCCAAAATGCTCATAAAAATAAATTTTGATTAATTACCAAAAAAAAAGGAAAAAACAAGAAAAAATTTTAGAATGTGATTGTTTTCATCTTGATTGTTTATAAAATGTCCAAATCTTTTGGACATTTCTTCAGAGCCAAAAAATAAGAAAAATCTTAATTCTTCTTGCAAAATGATTGACAAAGTTTTACTTTTCCTACTCTACAGGTTTCAGATTATTGCTCCCATCTTGGTTTCTATTGTCTTAACATATCAATACAGCTCTCCCACTCCTGACATTGATATTTGCTTCATTACACAATATATTAATTAAATCAAACTTTATATTCATTCTACACATATCTGTTTTATAGCTTTGGTATATTAAACGATAATCAATGGACCTTTAATTTTCTTTTTGGAGAAACAAAGTTCAGTTAAATGATTTTTGTTTAATAATATTCCAATCTTTTATAGTAAATCAATGTCAGTAACCACTTTTCTATAGCAATATCTTTTCTGATAACAAGTAAATAATAAATTAAAAAATGACTAGAATCTTAGAGGATGCAGAACTCCACCAATGTATAAGCATCTAAAATCTTCATATAAAAATCACGGATTCTGTCAAATGTTGGGATTATAACTAAAGCTTAATCTTTTCTTCATTGTACCATATCTAACCTTGCCAGAAATTTTCAGCAGAAAAATGGATTTCTTAAATATTCAAAAGTTTCAAATATAGTCATAAATTAAATAAGTACATTAAAAAAAAAAAATGATTTATTGAAATAGAAGATATGGAAATTAATCCCCTTAACAACAACAACAAAAAATCAAAAACAAACTGATGAAATAATAAATATGTTTATAGAAATTTATAAGCAAAGAAAAACATAAATAACCAAATTAAAAAAATAATGAAAGTGATTTGTTGGATTGAGAATAAATTTCTAAATCCACCATTCATTTCTAGTCTGAATAATTGATGTTTAATCATAGTATTAAAACCCAAATAAAAAATAAACATTGTTTTCCAACTCTATTGTTTTAATGAAGCAAACAAATAGAATACAAAATCAACATATGACTCAAAATATCAAGTAAATATTATTGTTATATAACTATAAAAATTATAATCTAAAATTTTTCTATTTGGACCATATTAATTACCGCCTGTTATTATAACCAAAAATTAACTAGTTATCCTAAATCTAAGAATTAGATATTTGATAATAAATAAAGGATACCTTTATATTTTGAATGTTTCAGTGTCTTTTTATGAGAAAAAAAATCATTTTATAAAAATTTGAATTTGATTTTCAATGACTTCCAAAAACAATTATCAAAAACAATTTAAAATATAAATTCAATAAACTGATAAATAAATATAAAAATAAACAAATTTGCCTAAAAGAATCAAAATACAGATACTTACAAGTAAAATAGGGTTGAATTTCATTCAATTTTGTGGATGAATCTGAAAATACATAATGAAAGTTGAATTAGCTAAATTTCCATAGACACCTTATTAAAAATTATATCGAATGCTCCAGAGAAATCATTTTTCTTGTATTATCAATAACAAAATTTAAAGAGAAAATATTTTATCACTTTTTGCATGATTCAGAAATTCTATAAATTAACAAAAAGCTTCTATGGTCATGATAAAATGATATATTTTATATATTTCATCCATAATATATATATTTTATACACACTAAATTATAAAATTAAAATAGAGAATGATATCTAAGAAAGTGAACAAATACACAAGAGAATATTTCAGGGCAAAGGTCCTTTTTCTTTTTCACTCCACAATTATAATCAAATAATCATTGATAAATCTTGTGGAAATCTAAAGAAAATGACAATAAGTTTAATAAAACACATTAAATTGATTTGTCTTTTTATCTAATATGGAGTAAGTGATATAATGAAATTATTACAATATAAATCCAGTGGATCAAGTTGTATGTGATCATCCCTACTGCTATCAAAAACTGGTTTCCAACAGCAGACAGTTGCTCACTGAAAGCTCATACATGACCAATCAAGAAATTATCAGTGCATAGAAAAAAGGTTGTTAATAACAGGTGGTTGCTGATGAAGAGACTTGTATACATCAGGATCTTCTGAGTGTCTCCGTGTACATTATATACATATATATATAAAATGTATGTATGCATACACACAAATTTACATTATAAGTTCACACACTTAGATAGATAGATAGATAGATAGATAGATAGAGAGAGAGAGAGAAACAAGACATATATACTCACATGTTACTGGTATATATGGCTGTTGTTGGAGCTGCATTGCCAATGCCTGCTGATAGGCAGCTACATTTCCTGGTTGATAGACTGGAACGCCACTTTTACTATCTGCCACAGCCACACGCTTTGGATAAGGGGCACCGGTAATTCCACCCTATTAGCAATAATAAATAAGTACATATTTAGTCTTTTCAAAAACAGTTATTTTAAACAGATCGACTGGGAGACAAATTACTTGAAGATAAATTGAAATGTCAGCAAACCCTTCTAGAAAGTTTTCAGAAAGTGCTCAATCAAGGAACCCTCCAAATAATAAGGATTAATGATCTCATGGTTAAATAGGCTTTCAAACAAAACTTCTGGCATCATTAAATTATGTTAATTACAAATATCTATCATTAAGTCTAAGTTTAGCAATAAGTTTGTTTCAATGAATCATTATAGTATGTTGATTTTTTTAAATTCAAATGAGCACATTGTTTTTTTTTTTATTAAGATACAAATTTTTATTTCCACTGAAATATTTGTTGAAAAAATAAATGCAAATTCAGAAATATGCATTAATATTTTTAGATATTTTTTTTCTCCATAAAAATCCTTTTTAAAATATTCTAACAGCAGTGTTATAAAAAAATTGAATTTGGAGTATAAATTGATAATTGTTTTTTTTATATTATATACCCAAATCTATAAAGAAAAAAAAATCAATACCAGATATTTCAGTAAGACTATTTGTAAAATAGAGTAAATTTAAAATGCTATTTTAAAGTTAAGAAAAATGAAATAAAGAATTTAAATGGCATTGGGTTCAAAAAAGCTGTTTATAAAACCTAAAATAGAAGGAAATAATAAGCAAAATGAAAAGAATTAATTGAAATTGCCAGACAGCTTTATCAAGTGGATGAAAAATTTGTACTGGACCAACAATGCTTATAAAAGCAGAAGTTGTGACAGTACAAATGTAGAATAGGACAATTTACTAACATTTCAAATTATAAACTTCTAACAAATTTATACATGCTGCTTGTGTCACCCAGACGATTAATAGAAGAGAAGAAAGAGAAAAAAAAAAAGAAAAAAAAGAGAAATAAAAGAAAAAGAAGGAAAACAAAAATAAACTTAAAAATGCAGAAGAGAATAGCAGGAAAACTTTACTGAAGAAAACGTTAAATTCATATTTTAGTTATATAAGGAATTACTGAAGAATTTTTTTATTTCAATAAATAAATTAGCATAATTAAAATTAAAAGAAGGCAGAAGAAAGCAGAAGTTAGACTGAACATTAAATGGCATTATTACAATAAAAACATTAAAGAATGAATTAAGTTTTATTTAATAACATTCTAATCTGCAAAATATAGATATTGTAATATAAATTATATAAAAATTTACAGTGCTTTTACATTAAGATATCAGTAATACTGCCTTCTAATCCAACTTTGCATAATCACATGACAATAGAGTGGTTAAATTGACATAGCGTGTTTAAAAGTTGGCAGGATTTACCAGTTAGGCATTCGGGAAGACATCATGCAAGGCGTGACCAAAAGGGCCAGTGAATAATATATAGTAACAATTAATTGCCATTGGTGTATTGGAAAAGTAAAACCTATTATCCTAAAAAGCAGTTGAGGGCTAGATTTTTGTCATGTGACTGTGCAAGTAAATCTCTTATAAAAGCAGACTACAACTACATGCAAAGCATGATGGGATATAGTACCAGAGTAACGAGATCAGATCGTCTGCTGGCTCACGAAGTCGCTTCTTGCCCGTCAAGACCTCAACCACTTGCGGCTAATTAGTATGCAGAGCACATGATGGCGTTTGGCCAATGAAATGGCAGCATGGCAGGGATGGCGGCACATGACAACAGCAAGCAGCAAGGCATGATGGGTGATGAAAATAAAAGAAAAGCACCATTGGTAAAAAATTTCAACCAACATGCATTAAAAACCATTATTATATACCAGAAAGCTAAGACATCATGCCTTTTCTTAGGGTCGCAAGAGAAAGAAAAAAAAAGAAAGAAAGGAAGGAAAAAAAGAGAAATTCTTTTCAATATTTTTTTTTTTGTTTTAAGTTTAATGCCGAAAGTTGCTTTTAGCTTCTTAACTTAAAGATATCGAAACTAATCTGAAACAGGTGTGGATATCAATTGAAACTTTTACAAACTTATAGAACATATCACTTATCTTTCTAATAGATTGAAAGTATGATGTATTGAAAGACTTAATCTAAATTCAGTTAACACTTCTATAAAAAGTTTTCTTATCAGATTTACATAGTAGAAATAATAATCATAAGGAAAATGAAAACATGCCTTCTTAAATTTTCATTCCTTCAGTTTAATATTCACTGTTGGTGGTTTTCAATAGTCTTTCATACATTTTATATTGTATTGTCAAAGTATTTCAGTCATAGATTTACAGATTACAAATTTTCCTACATGATATCTAATTTAGGCAATAAACCAATCAGAAATCATCATGAACTTTTGCATTTAAATCTCTGTGTTTGTGTGTGTGTATTATATATATATATATATATATCAGTTTAAATCTACACTGCATTTTTATGCTTATTGTGTTTTAAATTAACCCTGAATAACTTGCTTGTCAAAAATTGAAGATATGATAGATATACCATTTTCATTTTTTAATTACAACACAGTTGATTAAAAAAAAAAAGTTTATTTAGTTAGAATTTAATAAAGCCTCATAGTTCGGGGTTTTTTTTTAAATTTATCTAAAAGTTTGTTTCACAACAGCAAAGTTGAGAAAGGTTTTTGTTGTTTTTTTATTTAATAAAATAGATCACAATTGCAGCAACATCAGTGGTGGAGACCAGCTGGGTCTAAGACAGAACATAAAACACTGAAGCTGTCAACCCTGCTATCTTTGATGCTGTAGTGATGGTGGTGATGGTGGTGGTGGTGGTTGTGTTGGTGGTGGTGGTGTTGATGGTAATGATGGTGGTGG
>JAYKTE010000086.1:13207-23747 GCA_036873565.1 Xipholeptos notoides
GGATGAGGAAAATAGTCCGAATAATACTTTTAGAATTCATCATATCTCATCTCAAAGTGAGAAAGAAAATAATATGGGTGAGGAAAATAATCCGATTAATACTTTTAGAATTCCTCATATCTCATCTCAAAGTGAGAAAGAAAATAATACGGGTGAGGAAAATAGTCCGATTAATACCTTTAGAATTCACCATACGTCATCTCAAAGTGAGAAAGAAAATAATATGGATGAAGAAAATAGTGAGATTAATACTTTTAGAATTCTTCATACCTCATCTCAAGCATTTCGAAAAATGATCAAAAGCAGTGTAAATTTGTATTAAAGAATAAAATAAGGATGATAAATTCAAATCAAAAGTAATATTTTTTATTCCGCTGGAATAGGTCAGAGGGGATGGCAAATAGATGTATGATGATTGAACTGATGTTTTCATGAGATGAAAGTTTTCATCCCCTTGATTCAGATGTTGATGCTTAAGGTCTATGGAAGCAACCCCTGTCATGGACGTGCGTTAGAGGCAAAGATGCATCATTGAATTCTTCGATGCAGAAAAATTAGAAATGATCAACATCCACCGGCGCCTGTTGAACATTTACAAAGCTGACGCGGTTGATGTCAGCATAGGTAGAAGATGGGTTCGACGATTTCCAAGAGACAACAGAGATGTTAGGGACAAAGCTCGTCCCGGATGCAAGAATGAACAGTGTCGTTGATTGGTTATAAAAGGGCATTGATAATGGTAATGAATATGTAGAAAAATGAATTGTGGAGCCCAAAAGGTAGCTCGTTTTAATAGCAGCATCCTCGTCTTCCTGGCAAGCCTACCCTTGGGAAAGGTATGAATCCCCACTTTCCCTCCAGCTATGGGTTAAATAGTTCATATTGTGTTAACCAAAAATTAAGTGTATACAAAAAAATAACGTTTACCAAAAATGATTGTTCTAGGCATTAAATGACCTAAAATGGTTGATATGCCGTAAAACACAAATAAACTCAAACTCACTCTTTTTTTCTCTCTCTTTTTTACTTTTTCACAAAGCTTTTTTCCTCAGATAAAAACAAAACAAAAAAACTCAAATCACTGTAACATTAGCTTTTTAGAATATTCCTGTTTGATTAAAAAAAATTTTTTTGATCAAATGCATTTGCTTTATAAAATGAAAGTTATAGTGATTTTTTTTTCTGCTTAGTTTAAAAGCAATGAAATATAGATTTATATATAAACTAATCAAGACCTAACAATTTTTGTATTTATTAGGATTGTGGATATATTTTTTCTATATGATATTTACAAATATTTATTTAACTGTTCGCATCAATTCTTTAGTTCTTCATATTGTCATTGTTTTATGTGATGTTAATTATTTGTATGGATGAAAGTAAGAATTTTGAAAAGTTTTCCTTTAGAAAACTTGGTTCAAAATCTTTGAATCTGGTGTGTTTTTTATTTGTGTCCCTCTTTTATAAACCCCTTCATAATTTGTTTTTTTTATATTCCATCTGAATCCTTTCTCTTATATTGTGATTTCAATGTCATATGTATGGAATCTTATCTTAATTCAGCATCACCATTAGTCAGTTGCTTTTAATTTGTTCAAGTAAAATATCATACAAATAAGTTTTAACTCTGCAAAAATATTAAACTTCATATTTCATGCCTCTATTTCACTCAAAAATTATGTTGCTTTTCACTGAAGCTCATAAGCATGCATACTTTCAGTAACCATTTAATATTAAATGACTTTATTGGGTTGCTAAGTCCATTTAAAATGCTTTTATAATGATCCGTATTTCAATTTTCTATGGGTTGGGTATTTTAATTCTACAAAGTATGTAGAATGTACATTCTTAAAAATCTATCTTGTTTCAAAGTTAAGGTTTTCATATTCAAATTTGTTAGGTAATGGTTTTATCTAATGTGGCTTCTCTTCATGTTTTCTAATGGTTCAAAGTTTTTGGTTGATTTCATTTTTAAATCTACTTGCATTAGAATCTTGTTTTGGCAATTATTTTTTTTTTTTTCTCATTTTTTTTCCTTTTTTATGTCAAAAAGCAATATTTCATTTTTTATTTTTTTTAATCTATTCGAAACATTTCAAGTTTTTATTAATGCTTTAAGTTCAGCCACTAAAAAAATTCATTCTCTAGGCTTTTTGAAATTATCCTATTTGTATATCCCTAAGCATAGATGCATTTATTTTATGCTAACAAGTCAAGGTTTTCTATTCTACAAGAAAGTCATCAAAGCTTTAGAAAAGTTGATAACATCCAATTTTTTTTTTTATTGATATGTAGTTAGTTGAATACTTTTTAGTACCATAGTTACTTAGTCTCAGGAATAATTGCTGTTATCTGATCAATCCATTTTTATATGGAATATAGGGTTGCAAAGTAGTGAGAAATCATACTCATTGTATTATTTTCCCTGTTTGTTTCCTCCCATATTTTTCTTATTGATTATGTTTATAAATTTTTTAAAAAGTATTTACTAAGATATATGCTGCATACTATAGGTATATGTAAATATAACAGAATATCTTTAAATATGCTGATATATTTATTTGTAGATATAGATTTTTAGTGATTTTCAATTTTTAGATTAAGATAAGTATTTCAAGTGCAATGAATACAATATAAACATTCATTAAACAAACAAAATTTAAGTTTTGATAAACTCTAATTTCAGACACTGAAAAAAAAAGTTTAACACCCGAAGTATTAAAATACTGTTTATGTATGATTAGTTGCCTGTAAATTTTTTAATAGATCTTTAAAATTTTAACTTATACATTGGATCTTGATGTAGGTAACCACCTACTACTATTAAAAAAAAAAACCTAATAAAACTGGTTACATGGCAGATGGTCATTCACCAAAGTGTCTTGCATAACCAATCTACAAAAGTTTAGAAAAATCAATTAATAACAAATAATTATTGAATACAAGGGTTGAATACAGCGGGATTCATTTACGGTTTTAGTAAAAACTTGAAAATTAGATCAATAAAATCACTTATTGTATATAAAATGGCATTTATTGCTAGGAAAAAACATTTAATTTTTGATAAATAGAAAAAGGAAAAAAAAAAAAAAAAAAAAAGAAACACTCATTTACTTTTTTTGGTGAGTATTTTATTTATTTATTTATTTTTACGACTACTTAACTTAACTCTTGATAGTTTTATTTTAAAAATTTTCATTCAAATGTGTTGCCAACTCATTAAGTGCATGATAAATAAAGTTCCCTATGACCACATCATTTTTTTCTACTGAATTCCTGCCCCCTTATTAAATTCACAGAAACTTTTGTTTTAATATATATTAAGTATAATTTATTTTTTCCTTCCCTGCAAGGGTTTTTATTTATTTATTTTTTATATATTTTCAAATTAAAACTTCAAAGTGCAGAATATTTTAAAATTATTTATTGTAAATGACATCAGAAAAAGTTTTTTGGAGCTCCATTCAACATGAGGAAAGGAATAAAAGAATTTTTTATTATTATTTAACATTTGCTCATTTTTCTTTTCCAATTCTACAATTCCAAGTGTTCTTGCTGGTGCCATTTTTAGTAATTGTTACTTTTCCTAACTTCAAACAGATGACACGACCCGTCGTCCAGTCTACTTCTACCAACAAATAAAGCGCATTTGGCACAGGCTATGTATGCCTTTTCATTCCTACTTTTTTTTCTTTTTTTCCTTTCTCATTACTTTTCTATTTTTCCTGTAAACTGCTGTGTGAGTAGTGTGCACTTCAGCTATGTCACATCGTTGAGTGTGAGATATTGCTTCGTGGGCAGCAGCTGCAGAAATAAAACGTGTGTCAGTAAACCTTCCCCTGTCTGTTCACCCACTTTGCGTTACACTTATTTTTATACATTATTACTTTAATTTCTTATTCCAAAACATTTTGGACTCGGTTGGGTGGCCTTCCCTTTTTACCTGCAAGTAGTCATAAGAATTTTTTCATTTAATTTTGTGTTTGTGTGTGTGTGCGTGTGTGCGTGTGCGCGCATTTGAGTGTGTGTGTGTGTATATATATATATATGTATATATATATATATATATAGTGTTTATGTATGTATATAATATACATGCAGTTTTTTTTTTGTTTTTTTTTTTCAACTTTTCATTTGTTTATCATCTATATTTTGCAATTTTCATGTTGTATCTTTTATTTCCCCCCCCTATACCTAAAATAGGGGGTGGGGCAAAGAAGGAGGGAAAAAAAAGAAAAACCGCTTGTGCAATGCACCAGATTAGATTTGAATATAACTTAAAAAGCTCTCTCCTCATCACATAGCCAGAAGCAAAGAAATATAGTTGCCATTTTTCTTGTCCCTTTCCCACTTCGTTTTGGTTACATTGTTTCTTTGAAGCATGTTACTGGCTGTGTGATAGATGCTGCTGCTGTTGGGTATTTTTATTTTCTATCTTCCCACCCCCTTCTTACCTTACCCCTGTCTCACATTGTGTGTTGTAGGCTCTTATGGGATTGCAGGGTGGCATGCTCAGTCCACTATGCTAGGTAGTACCAAATGCTGCAGCTTCCTTTTTAGACTGCTTAACAAAGGCTTTAGCAGCTATAAAATAGACTTTTTTTCTTCGTATCTTATTTGTAATTAATATTTGCTATTATTAGATACTTGGCTTGTAGTTGTTTTTATTTTAAGGTATATAAAAGGAAATTGATAATAACTCTAACTCCTGTCATTTCTAAAAAAAAAAAAATTGAAATCAATGAAAAAAAGTCTCAACATAATTTGATGTATGTTTTATAACTATCAAATTCAAAATTGTATTTTCTTTCCTTTTTTTTTTTTAAAGATCACCCCTGCTGTAATTTGTCATTAAAACTGTAAATCGATAACCGTTTCGTGATGGGAGTTAGCCAGGCAACAAATAAAAGCTTTTATATTGATATACTGTGCCTAAAATTTAGAAGTTTGATAATTTTTTTGTTGGGAGATGAACAGTTCAAATACGTATACTTTTGATTACTTTCTACTTTTCCATCTATCTACCTACCAACCAATCTACCTTTTTGCCTACTTATATACCTGCCTGCCTACCTACCTTCTTTAGTTAGTGCATTTGATGCACTTGAACTAATTAAAAGGAAATTTTAACTTTTGGCATTGCTGACGCTTGCTTATATTTATTAATATTAGTCTAACCATAGTCTGTAGAATCAAGTAAATAAAATAATGTCCCACCTTACTCTTGGTTTCACCAACAAAAATGATATTCCATCACTTTGGAATATATCCTTTTATAAATTTTTTTTTATTTTTCTCAATTTTAACATGTTGATTTTACTATAAATCTTTATTCTTATTTAAACCTAGTCTTTATCAGAATTAAACTTTATTCCCCCCCCCTCTGTTAAGCCCATTTTCTGCTGCAGATAATCCAATTTTCATGTTGAATTAGCTCCATATGACTTTTGTATTTAGAGACAATAATCTCGATATAACTAGTATTCACAATTTATTTCTTGTCAATTTTTATCCAACAAGTAATTTTTTTCATCTTTAAACACTGGTTTTCATCCATAGGTACAAAAAAAAATTAATTTTTTTTTTTTTTTTTTTTTTTCCCTTCTAAAAAAATCCTAATTTCTTATTGGTCTTGTCTTTTTTATTATCAGCATCTTTCTAAATAGGTCTTTGATATTGTCCAAGTTATCTTCAGGTTTCAGTATTTTTTTCCCTGTTCTTTGGAATTGTATTTTTCCTCTCAAGAAAAAAAACCTTGATACATTTTATTTAATTTCTCAATTTGGCCTTTTTTTTTTTTTTTTTTTTTTTTAAATCTATTTCCTTTTTTCATTTCTCTATTCATCCTTACATCTAAAACCTTTGACTGATGCTAATGTTTCATTTTGTCCTTCCATTCTACCTACTGTCAGATTGTATAGCCTGCGTTAATTTAGACAATTTAATGCATTTCATCTTTAGATTTCATACAACCTTTAACAATGTTAGATATATATATATAAATATATATATATATATAACGGGTGCAGAACTATAAACACCACCCACTCCTATATTATCTCCCTTCATACAACATTTTAAATTTTTTCCTCTTGGACAAAAGCATTTAGAAATGCTCTGTACATTTAAAAAAACTTTCTATTAAAATTTTAATATTCTCATATTCTAATGTCTTAGTTTAATTATTTAGGCTTTGAAGGATATCGGGTTTCTTATGAAAAATGCTTCATTTGAATTTTTCTTTAGCCTTCTGGCCTAAAGATTTCTTTAAATTCTATTTCAGTTATGACTATTTCAACGGTTTTCATCTCCCGTATTTGAAAATAGCACAACTTATATATTGAAAAAGGTTCAGATTAGTGTAGAATTTAGCGTACTAACATAACCTGCCATTGCTGCTCCCTATTATGGGCCAAACCCTTTTATAATGGAATAACATGTATATGTTTATATATATATATATATGTATATGTATGTGTTATATCTAGTTGCCATGCAGAAAAAATCTATTCTCTCACAAAAGCATAGTGGACTACCATTTCTGCATGCTTTTTACAGTGGAACCAAGAAGTTTTTCTTGATTCTACCTAACATTATTTTCTTTTATTTCTTTTTAATACTTTTTACATTGAAACCTTTTCTTTATAAGTATCTCACTTTTCCTAATTTATTTTTATTTTATTTTTACTTATTTTCTTTTTTTTAATTTTTTCCAACTTTTTTCCTTTTGCTTTTTGTTGATAAATATAACTCAAACCTTGTTAAGCATTATCTTATTTGATTTCTAATGACATTTTTGTCATAGAGAAGAAAAGGTTGTTGGTAAAGGGAATCTTTTAACTAATTTGAAATGGGAACAATTAAGTCTATAGATTATTTGAGATGGCACATATAAAGCAAAATCACTTACCACTTCATTCAGCCTTTTAAATTAACTTTTTTCTATGTTTCTAATATCAAGATAACTTATTGTAACCTATGTTTTCTTAAGCCCGCGTAATTCCATTTCGTTTTGGGATAGAATTTTCTTAGACTTAAATTTAGTATGCCATGCTAGTTGGTATTGGCTTCTTGTTTTAAAAAAGTGGGTTACTGATAATTAAAGCACTCATTAAGGAGTGGAAAAGGAGAAAAACTTTGTCACCTTGAAGGTTGTATGTATATACAATAATAGTAGGTATAAAAATTGGAATTTATAGGGTCAATCGAGGCAATATTAAAATAGTTCCATCTTGTAGTTTTGTTTTGTCCTTTAAAACATGTTTACTAACACAGGAGGAAAACAAACAAAAAAACCAACCAAATCGGCTCTTCTGGCTTTGAAATAGTTCATAATCTACATACAGCCTGCAAGTAATTATAGTTTTTCAATTCATTAACTTATTGCACAATTCATTTTTTCTTTGCTTTATTTCAGAGACTGTAAAATTATCAGAGATCCCCAAACATTAAAGTCAAAAGGATATGGCTTTGTGTCATTTGTAAACAAAGTGGTAAGTTTGAATTTTATAAGTTTGAATCTTTAAAAATAGGTCAGTGTTATAAAGTAGTTTTATAGATTGGTCGGTTGCTAATAAAACTAACAGATTATTCTAAATTGATAATTTACATGAGAACCAATATTAAAACAAAGCACTTATATTGACAATATTTCTTGTACACCTTCATTGAGATATGTAAAGCTTGACATGAACACAGCGTTTAAGCTCTGCTTAGTGCTACTTGACCGTGCCAGTCTGCTGGAATACTTGCATTCTAAATATTTTTTTTGTTTTGTTTTTATTTTTCAATAAGATTCTGTTCAATATCAAAGCATTTTATTGAAAAGTGAAAAAAACAAATATAAAGAATTTGTGGATTTAACTATTTTTAAAATATTTCTTAATTCTAATCTGTAAAAATATAAAAAATTGAGTAAGAAAAAATGATTGTAAATTTTTCATATTTACATTTTCATATTGTTAATCAAATGCTTTAAATTATTTTTGGTAAATATGCCGCTGACATACGTGTTTTATGGAACTATGCATTTCGTTCCACCAAGGGCAAATAACCAGAAATCAAATTAACCAAAAGACAAAAGAATATATATTTTGTAAGCGATAGAAAATGATGACTTGATGAAAGTTTAAGTGACACCACTAAACTTTCTCCACAAATTTTTCACAGAGTGTGGGAAGTTATACAGGGCCCAATAAAAAAAATTATTTCTATCTTAATAAAAATGACAACTTGTAAAAAAAATTTATTGTTTTTTATTAATAAAAATAGTTTGTTTAAAAGAATAAATTCTTATGGTTTTTGTTAAAACATTAAAAGTGAGAGTGACAAAACACCAACACCACTCCGTTAAAAAAAAAAAGGTAAATTCTTTATTTTTCTGTGCTAAATTAACTGGTTCTGTTTTATTTTTGTTTTCATGGAACTTTCTAAAAAAACCTCAATTCAGACTTATTCTTTATTCTTAAAAATGACAACAGCAGTTGTTTTTGCGTTTGTCGTCCCCCTGTAGCTGTTGATAATCCGTTAAGTCTTCAAAATTTCAAAAATTCCTCAATATAGTCATTTTCATGGAACTTTGCAAAAAAAAACCTAAATTTCAGACTGCTGCTATTAGTCCTAGACTTTCATCACCTGCCCTTTCTATCATTTAAAAAAATATATATTCTTTCGTCTTTTGGTTATTTGCCTTGGTGGAACGAAATGTATATTTCCATTCCATTTTTTTAAAGAACCCAAAAACGCTTATGTCAGCGGCATATTTAGCTTTTTTTTTTAAACAAAAAACACTTATGGCCCAAATAATTTTAGACTTACGAAACTACTGGAACATAACATAACTTATTTAAAACTATTAGTTCAATCATAAATTTAAAAAATTGTAACATTTAAATACTTACATATGCGTGATATGAATTTTAAAAATCCAATTTTAATATACCCAACATTACTAATTGACAAAAACCATTCTTTTGTTTTTACTTTTCGTTAAAATTCTATTAAATATCATAGAATTTTATTAAAAAGCAAAAAAAACAAAAACAAAACGTTTAATAATTTTTAATTTGTCAATTTATCTCGTATATTATCTAATATATTAATTTGTTAATTAATTCTAATCAGGTTTTTTGGAATCCTTGTGATGAGGCTTGATAATTTGTATAACTATTTTTTGGACTGGTGTCCTCATCCGTGTTATTGCTGTCTTCACACTGTTTCGGCCGATGAACCCTTCGGCTATCTTCAGGTGATCAAACTTGGAAACCTTGTCGTAAACAGGAATGACATTATTTACTTCCAATTATAATTACTTGCATTCCAACCTAGCTCTTTTTATTATAGGTTCCCATATAGTATCCACAATCATGCTTGGCCTGCTCAGGAGGTTAACATAGCCTAACATATGCACAGATTCTTTAAACTGTCTTTTTATCCAATACTCTTCACAGTCCAGTATCCTGACTTTGTCCCACAGAAGCAAATGGCTCCCCCTCTCTTTCCATACGTGTTCAGCCATCCCTGATTTTTCAGTTTCGCCCCTCACCACTGCCTTATGATGTTCATCCAGTCTTATCTTAAGCGCATATGTTGGGCTATGATAACCTCCTGAGCTTAATTGTGGATACTCTGAAAATCTATAATAAAGAGAGCTAGGTCGGAACGTGAGTAATTATAATTAGAATTAAATGTATGTTAATAACAATATCAACAAACAATTGTGATAGTAGTATAAATAATAATACTACAGTAATATACACAGACTTGTACAACAAGGTTTATAAATCCCCGAAATCCACTCGTGATTGTCTCCTGGACCCGTGGTGCAACGGATAAAGGCGTTGGTTATCAACCATTCGAAAGTGAGCATTAGCTGAAGGCAAAGGTTTCAATAACCTAAGGCAATAGTCACCAAGATTCCGAGAATTCAACACTCGTAGTTAACAGAATGAGAGCAGGCTACCCATGTAGTTAGAAATTCTGTCATTCCTGATTATGACAAGAAGATTCGATCACCTGAAGACGGCTGTTGCTGTTTTCACGTTTCGGCCGATGAACCCTTCGGCCAAAACGTTGTGAAGACAGGAATAACATGTATGAGAACAGCAGTCCGAAAAATAGTTATACATACAAATTAATTCTAATCAGTAAAAATGAAGGAAGAAAGAATATATTATTTTTCTTTCTTTTAATGTTTAGTCAAACACTTGTATTTTTTAAAAATATATATAAATATAAAAAGTAATGTGATTTGGACTGATATTTTGCTAAAAAAAATTAAAAATTACAATAAAAAGCCTGAAAAAAGGAGAAAATATAATAAAAATTATTGAATTGTGACTGAATTCTTTCATGTGAGCGTCGTCGTCTTTTTTGACATTGTCTTTGTTCTGGACAATTTTTTATCTCCCCTGCAACCTTAAACCAGAAGTAATAAATAAACCAGAATAGGATTTTAATAGAAGACTAGCTGACCCGACCCGGCGTTGCCCGGGTATCAAAAAGGCAATGTCTGATTATAAAGTGATCTTCTAACCTTTCT
>JAYKTE010000086.1:23847-34097 GCA_036873565.1 Xipholeptos notoides
TTTTTGGGGGCTAAAAACACCCCTTTTGTGGGCTGTTTATCATTTCTGTTCAAAATATCATTATTTATTTTTTTTTAAGCTCCATTTACTGTGCACTCACGGGGGACCATGCATGCTTCACTTGTTTGATATATTTTTTGTTTTTGGAAACTTTGCATTCCTTGACAGTTTTTATCCACTCTGTGAATGTAGCTTTATTAATACTTTTACAGGATGAATGTTCCAACCATGCAGCAATGGGGCCAAATTCCTATGCAACCCGGCCAACAACAACAATTTAATGGTCAACAGCAAACCATGTTGGGATATCCTCTTCAGCAAGGTAAGTAGAATTTGTCTCTTGTCCTTTAGTCCTAGCTAACCAACAGGGTTCAGTTTGCTTACTATTAACTAATTTGTTATGACTTGTATTTTTCATTAGAAATCTTACCTCTCTGTTAGCATGTTTTAATGGGTGAAAAGCTTATAATAATAAGTATATTTAAATATTTTTGAGGTGTTGTATTGTAGTTTTTATTTAATTGATAATATGTAATATTTTATATATATATATAACCATTATTATTCTGTTACCCATACTTATTATATTTGATGAGCTTTTCACCATTCAATTTAATAAAAATTTAATTTGAAATTAAAAAAAAATTTTAAGTTTATTTTATTTTTTTTTGCATCAATTTTGTTTAAATTCCTTTTCTTACCAATTTTTTCATTTCTTTACCGGTTATTTCCCCCCCCCCATTTTTTATCCTTTATATTTTCGTGTGTACGTGATTTAACCAAGTGATGAAACAAATTTTTGTTTTTTTATTTTAGTTTTAGAACTTTTTATTCCTTGAGTTGTTGTAGTTGTGTGCATGCATCTAGTCTTCTCCCGATTATTTATCCTCTCTTCTCTTTTGCTTCAATCCCAATTTCTTCAGTTTTTCATACTTTGGGGAAAAACAAAAAAAAATATGGTTTAGTCTGAGGCCTACCTTGAGTTGAATCAGTTTTATAAACCTATGAATGGTAGGGCATTGGTGATTTGCACATGTGGGATAAGATTTCACACTAACTATATTTTTAAGTAAATTGATAGATTTTATTTTGGAATTTTTTTCCCAATTTAATACTGAGACAATGATTATAGAAAGCAATTAGCTTCGTTGATCATCTTAATATGGAAATGTATAAAATTTTGATGTCTCAAGATGGTAATTGTAATTAATATGCATGCTTCATCAATCAATCAATATTACATTGGACTTTATAAATGACACCAATAAATGATATTGCTTTCCTTTAAAGATTTTTAAACTACTGAAAAAATGTGTTGTTATATTTTTAATTTTCTTTTATAATTGCATGTAATTATCAATCATCGAGAATCAGTAATTTGAAAAAAATTTGATTCACTAATTAGCAGGTGGATTAACCTGATGTTGGACATGCTTGTCTAGCAGTTTGTAATCTATTGAAACATGTCAAGTACATAAAGCCAACAGTACACTATGCATTACACTACACAATAGTACAAGAATGCTTGAGGGATGGCATTTGATAATTAGTCTTTTCTTTTATCTTTCTTTTTCTCACTCTTTCCACCAGTCTGTGTTTTGGTGATATTGTTACATTTAAATGTATGTAAATGCTTTAAAATCACAGCTGATTAATACATTTGTTATAGTTAAAAATATCCTTAAATTTCCAAGTATGAAGTATTGCAAATCCGGTTTCTTGATATTCTTTGATTGTTTTTCTTAGATTTAGTTTGAAAAAGTACTCTTCTTTTTTTTTTTTTTTTCTTTCTTTCTTTCTTTTTGCCATCCTCACTTAATGTTTGATTTGATTATCCCAAGTCCAAATTCTTCCAGCCAACTTACTTTTGTGTCTTTAGTTTCATATTTTTGTTAGCAAAAATAAATCTTTTCCCTTAATTTTAAATTTTGTTTTATTTCTTTTAAACCTTTTTTCCTTCACCTTAAATCACTGTTTCTATTTCATACTATTTAATGTACCTATACTTGACAGTGTGTGATTCATTAGGTTACAAACTCGGGACAGGTATGTTGACCATTGGCTTCATCCTTCTGTTCTTTGAACTAAATACCCGAGTATCCTTTCCTTACATTGAATTTTTCCATTTGCTAGGGGTGATATCTCATCCCCTTTTCATCCCATGATTGCAAGCATTCTGGCATCATGCCCTCAGACGCTGAGGTAAAATGGCTGACAGCAGGTTGGAAGATTTTTTATATACTACTTTTTTTCTTCTTTTTATCATTTTCTAGCTTTTTCAGCCATATAGCTAATAACTACTTGGATAACAGTAGTCTTTAAAATGAAATATTCTCAGTTAACTTTTTACTATTTTAATAAAATTTATTCAAAAATCTAAAAGTTGAATTTCATAAATTCAGAGCATCTGCTGCAAATACTGTTCATATACCATTTTATTTGCACCGTTAATGTTATATATATATATATATATATATACACGTGTATATATATATATATTATACAAACACACGCATTCAATAACTCGTAGTTTTAAGTCATATAATAAACAATTGAAAAATGATAGAAACCAAGGTCTTTTTTTTTTTAAAGTAAATTTTAATCCCCTCTTTTTTTTTTTCTTTTAAAAAAAAAATTTTTGCTATTTTTATTGTAATCCCAGGATTAAAAACCTGAATGTTTTTAATTTTCTATTGTTGTCCCTCTAACAAGAACAGGTAAAGAATTTTCAATTGTTAGACTTTATTTTTGTCTATATTTTCTTGGTTCATTTATTGCCCATTTATATTTATCAAGTATATTTGTTTGTTCTATTTAGAACTTAAAAGGTGCAGCATTTACATTGTGGATAAACTTGGTTTTAATGTTCTCACCTGGAAAATTTTAATTTTCTTTCTTTTGTGGCATTTTGTCATTGGGCTATGTCATATGTCAAAATTAACTTTTTTCAGTGCATATGTTCGATTGTTCATTCCTTTTCTATATCTGCAAAACTAGAGTATCTTAATTCTACCTTCAGTTTATAATCAATGCCTTTTCATGAACTGTTTGATCTAAAATTATATCCTCCAAATGCATCAAAGTATTGTCAAACCTAAGCTAGCTATACAATTAGCTTGAAATGATTTGTTACTTTTTTTCCTATTTTGTCATTAACCTATTTTTCTAAATAGTCATAAAATGAGTTAGTCTAGTGATTAGATGACAGAACACATTGAAGGAGGCCCAGGCTAAACAGGTTTTCTGTTTCCTCTATTTTTTTCTGTGTTTCTCTTCTATGCCATGTCTCTCTCTCTCTCTCTAACCCCACCCATCTACACTACCATTTTAAATCACATATCATTACTAACTCTAACTGGCTTCTTACTAACATCTTTTTATTAAGAAAATCATATAATATTAGGGAGATTCTTTTGTTCGATCCTCACCTATTTAGAAGAAATTAATCTTTTTCTGTCTCTCACACTTCAAAATCAACTTTAATGTGTGTGTGTGTGTGTGTATGTTTTATATAGTTGTGGGTGTGAATTTTTAATTCTAGGTAACGACAGCGAAAATTTAAAAAACTATGATTAAATTTGATTTTTTTATCTACAAGTACACAAATACAAAAAAAAACAAAAAAAAATTTTTGAAAATATCTTGTTTAGTGTTCAAGTTATGGTTTTTTGAACACTCTACACGAACATTTTTACATCGCAATGTGGCAACTTTGAAACGAACTGACAAAGAAAACTGACAGCCAAAAATGTCATATAATATGCTTTCATCACTCTTAGTATGTTAATTAAATAGCAAATAAAAATACTATTCCAATTCAATTTGGTCTTCATTTCTTGGGTCTGAAAATTGAATATTGCTTTATTTATTATAGCCATATTACTCTGATTGGCAATTTTTGAAGTATCATCAAATAAAATTGAATTATATGAAAGTAATTATGAATATCCAGTGTAACTATATATAATGTGTATTATGCCTAATTTTTTTTTTAAGGAATTCTATCTGCCACTTTTTTCATGACAAGTAGATAAAAAGGCTAAAACGTTCAAATTTCATAAAAGTATAACAATTTCAAAATGACCTATCTCAAACACTATTATAAGTACATGTATGAAATTTTGCATCCTTAATCAATAAATATTGTAGAATGTCATATCCAAATGTCAACTCTTTACACCTTGTAGTTATTAAGCAATATCATAAAGAGGATGCAATGATTTTATGGTTGGTAGTAGTGATCTTCGTTCTGGAAGTCTTCATCATTTTATTATGGCAAGATTTACAGGGATTTGTTGATGTTGCCTGAATTTTCTTTGTTTTCTAAATAATTGTTTATCAATGGAACATTCAGATTGATACTCTGCAGCCTGCCATAACCAGATGATGCTTGTAGTACTTGTTTCTCTGTAATGAAACTAAGTCTAGAAGGATGCCATTTGTAAAGGTTATTACTGTAGTGCTTAGACAAACTCAATCAGTTCATTTTCTGTAACACCAACAGTATCTAATAGCATCCTCGAATAGTTACCCCCTTGGGTGAGGACCGGGTCTCCCAGAATACTCTGAGGGTGCGAAATCTCTATAAATAGAGGAAAACTAATGAGATCGAACGGTTATGGGTAGGTTTTCCTGCTCAACAATAACATCACATCATAAATGCTTTCAAACAAATGTTAAAAAAAACAAACGTGCCAGTCATTTTGACAAAAAGGGGCATTTGAATAAGCTTTCTCAATTAAGTATTTTATTCTAAATTGATATTGAAATGAAATTGGATATCAATTTGACATCAACCAGTTATATATAAACAAATTTTTAGAAAATGTTTTTATGAAAGTATTAGTCTATTATATTATTTTATTTTTCTGATCGTTATTGGTTTTAGAGTTTAAGTTTTAAAACCAATATCAAAACGAAACATTTTTAGAAAATTTTCAGCATTTTATACATGAGGGAACTATCTTATAATTAGGCTTCTTGAACCTTGGAGATAACTCCTTTTTTAATTTTAATATTGTGCTGATAATTTGCAAAAATATGATCGCATTAACTCTTTTTTTTCTTTTTAATTTAATCTAATTCATTTGAATGAGATTAAAATTTGATGCAATTGCAAACCATTAAATTTTTTTTTTAAATCTAACAAAAATTACTTGCGAATAAAAAAAAAAATTACTTTGGTTTTTTTTTAAGTATAAACATCCAAGCTACACTATTTTAAAATCATTAGAAAAATTATTTTTTTCATTTTCAAGTTAAAAAAAATATAAAATTGCTGTCAGCAAATGATTTTATTCTTTTTAAATGATTTTCAGAAATATTAACTATAAGTATGAAAACATCGGCCATGTGCCAATGTTTTCCAGACAGCAATGTATTTGTTTACAAGTTATGAAACAAAATTAACAGTCATGTACTGATCATATTTCTGAATATTTGAAATATTCAAACATAATTTTTACAAATTGATGTTCAGAAATTGATTCTTATCACTTAATTGGAAAGTGAAATGTTGCCTATTATTGTTACTCAAAGCCAAACAACTTGTGCCGCTCTTGTTCATGGTGGTGTTACGTAACTTGTTCTAAAATACTACCAATATGTGTCTCTTATTTTGTTTTGCGCATTTAAGATAAGAAAGCTAGATGCATGTTCTATACACCATTTGATAGGAAATTGGATAAATTTTAATTTAATATCAGATTTGCCTTGCTTATTATGAATATTTAATTCACCAATAATGAATTTACTAAAATGATAATAATTAACATATTAAAATGAAAAGTAAAATTAGCAAATAAAAAGTTTTGATTTTATTTGAAATTTAAAATCTTTGTAGATATATTTTATCAAGGTTGTGTCAAGAAGTAAATATCAGATTAAATATTTGACACAATAAGATCATGAGTATTCTAGAATTGACCAAAAGTGGAACAGATTTTTAAATTTTTTTTTATGCCGTTATGATGCTAGCCTGGTATACTGGCATACAATGCGATAGTTAAAAGCATAACCCACAAATATGAGGGTATACTGTATTAATGTAAAAGGAATGAATCCTTGCAATGTAAAACACTATCTGGTGTCTGTTATAATTCAATGGAGACTTGTTTCGTTAAATAGTCATTGAGTTTTTTTGTTTTTTTTTAACAAGTATATTATTTATGGATTTTGATGGTAGACGTAATGGGCCATTTCTATTGCCAAATTACCTACTTGATGACAGTGATTAAAGTTTACTGAAAGCATACCAGAGGAGAAAGGAGTTTACAAATGAACCTACAAAACCTATAAAAACAAGCAAGAAAAAAAAAAAGAAAAGAAAAAGAAAAGAAAAAAAATGATTTGTTATAATTCAGCAAAACATGTCTTGACAAACAATAAATATAAGGAATTAAGTCACAAAATTATTTGTATTGATAGAAAATACTTTTTGAGAGAAAATTTCAATCTAAAAAAAAAAAATTGTAGATTTTTTTTTTTTAAAGCTGGAAGCTAATTCAACTCTAATTTTAGGAAGAATTATATACAAGATACACAGTATTAGATAAAATGTATAAACTTCCATTAAAATGAAGTATTTTAAACAACAAAAAAAGTAAGAAATCAAAAAAAAAATTTTTTTTAATCTATTTAACATTTCTTCAGAGTCATCTTGCTGTTTGTCAAGCTGATAAAAAATTTTTAAATGATTAATTTTAGGTTTCAAATGGCATTTTCATTGCTTAAGAGAAAATGCCTATGGATATGTTTGCTGAAACAATTTCTACAAGGTCTTTAGTTGCTATTTATTTTCCTGTCTTGTAAAGTAATTATCCAAAAAGTTACTGTTGGAGATTAAAGATATTTTTTATTCTATTGGCATAAAGGTCAATTTAATTTAATGAAAATAATTCTTAATTTGATTTCATTTTTTTTACTGTGGTTATAATAAGTAGCTTTCCTCTGAATTTCTTATTCTATACAAAAATTAATGATAATTTGTGTTAATTCTGTGTTAGCTGAATTTTGTAAAACTTTCACATTTGTTTTGGCTGTTTAAATTGTCTAAACGTTTCAACCCTTGTAATTGTTTAATGCTCCCTCCCGATGTACGCTAATTTTTAGAAATTTACAAAAAAAATTTTCGCCCTTGAAATTTACAAGAAGCTGTTATATTATTGACTTTTCCAGATAGCTACTTGGATGAAGAAAGTTAGGCACTGATGGTTGCCAGTAAGCATTTCAACAATATTTTTTTAACAGCATTAACAGTTCTATTTAGTATTTGATTATTTGGTTGTTATAACCCAATTCTTGTTTTTTGTGGTTTTGATTTAATGGTAACAACTAATTCATAAATTTCTTTTTGCTGGAAAATCCAACTTGCCCAATTTTCAAAGATGGAAATAATAATAAAAGCTGCTTGGTGTCTTGACTAATGATGTCAAGCTCCCCACCCTCTCTACTAATTATTAATTGGTGTGATTTCAATTATAGTTTGCTTGCATTTTTTTCTCTTTTGAAGTTAAAAAGAATCCTTTTTAATATAATTATTAACCAAAATCGGTTTAATTTGTCATTCATATATATATATATATATATATATATATGAATGAATAAATATATATACATAATTTGTTTTAGTGACTATTTCTTGCTTCTGCTTAAATTCCAACATGGCTCTAGATACAATGATCCTTATTAAACACTACTAATTGAATTTTTTTTTATTATTGATAAACCATTAATAGTAGTAATCCTTATGATTTTTCATTTTCACCAATTTTAGTCTTCTTTTTGACAGTTACTCATTAACCTTTTCATCAGATCTTGCCTGAATTTGCTCTTTATGATTGCATGGTTAATGTTATGTTTGGAGTGGAAATTTTACCTCCTTTATTTTGAATTTTTCATTCATTTATTTTTATATAAGAAGGCAACTACCGAATATTTCTCCCTCTCCCCTCAGTGCTGCATGTATGTTCTCCACTCAGAAACTTTTATTTTCCTTCAACTCAGTTTCAATAGAAAATCAGATTCTAAATGTGCATATGATAGACTGATGGTGGGTGCGTTCAAAGATTTTTTCAATTGATGATCAACACACTTATAATTTCTTAAAAGTTGTAATAACTGTTTGTAGATCAATGATATATTGATTATTTCAAATGGTAGGAGATTAAGACATTTGATTGTCTACTTGTGTTGGCTGGTCATTCAGTTATGAAACTTAGTGGCTAAATTTAATGTTTCCTTTTTCTTTTTCCTTTTCAGATATGAAGATGCTGGATTAAACTGAAAACATTCATCAGCAGGTTGGCATATATTTCAATCCTGTATTGGCTACTTGTCATTTTGTTTTTCTTTTTATGCACTGCATGAATATTATCTAAATTCATGTTATTTTGATATTGATAAATTAAGTTCGCCTTATTTCAATTGCTCACTCTTTCTGTCTAAACATTTTGAAATATTTTTTTTACAATACTTTAACTAGTTTCTCCCCTTATACTTTATTTATCCATTCATTTTTCTATTACTATTATTGATGCTGCTGCTGCCAACCCTTTGATTGATTTTGAAACAAGGAGGATGAAATAATGTCCATAGTCTACTGATCAAGTGGTGCCAGGGCTGCCACTGCTATTTCACTTTCTTTTGTAATTATAAAAGTTGAATAATAAAAGCTATCTGAAACCAACTCTTGACTTGACCATTGTTTTTAGCTCTAAAATTAATGCTTATTTAGATTGAGCAGCAATGGCTACAAAGTAAACATCTTCCACCCTTCTCAACAGGCTTGTTTTAAAAGTTAGTTCTTCACACTTGTTCTGTTAGGTTTCTAGACAAACTTTAAAGTACCAACTCCAAAAATGTTATTAGAAATTGGTTTTCACTTTCATTTCATTCTAGCTTTTTCCTTCTAATTGATGCTGCATGCTTTTGTTCAAATTCTATGTATTTTACACTCTGTGGCTTCTTTGTGATTTAAAAGTAAAAAAAAATAAAATGAAATAAAATAGGAATAGAAGAATTGGTCTTATTTTTGGCTGAAGATGGTATATTTGCATATTGTTTTATGGTTCAACTGATGTTGATAATAATTTATGTAAAACTTGGTTTTAACACCATGCTATCTTGTAATCATTCTCTTCCACTTATCGTTGTGCTTCTATTTTACATAACATTCAACACATCAACATTATTGGCTAGGATGTTTCATGTATACACCATGCAATATATATTTTTGAAAACCTTTTCCTCCTATTTAATTAGTATTGAAGTGCATAATTCAAATCTTAACTACTTAGTTTCTTTTACAAAGTAGCTACTATGGATATTTGATGGATAGATATCTTACTATTTTCAGGTAGGGCAACGGAAGATGTTTTGTAGCCTTCTGTTAGTGTTCTATTATTACAGCCAATATGCTGGGTAGCATGAATATTAATTATTCTCGTTTAGTTTTGAGATCTTCATTCGATTCCCGAGTCATGTTGCTGTTGGCTGCTCTTAGTTTAGGTATGTATTATGAAATATATGCTTAGTCCTTCATTCATTTCAACATGGCTTTTCTAATTGTTTTCATCCCCCTACACACACACATAGTTTTTTTCCTCCATAACTCTTCCGCTTGGTACAGAAACCAAGTTCTATTCCTATTTTATTCCCTTAGAAAAATGTTAAATATAGCTAAAGTCAGATTGGAAGGACGTGAAATCCATAGTTTTGAGGCAAGGGCTTGGACTCTTGGATTATTATATAAAAGGTCAAAACCCATTTGAGCTGATACAATCACTTACCGTGGGGCATTTTAATGACCCTAGAACAGACTTTGGTGAAAAACTAGGCAATTTTTATCATTCTTAAAACTTTGTACAATTTCCTCATAGGGAGTTTGGTTTTACTAGTCATTATGCAAATTAAGTCTTCATAATTAATCCTTTGTTCTTATTAACATTTCTTTTTCAGAAAGCCTGTTTGAATAAAATAACATTCAGTTATTTAATCTATTTTTCATTTAATGTTTTAAATTTTCAACAGATGCTTAAAAAGAAAGCATAGCTTTATAGTTTAGATAATGTATGTTTATAAGATCAATTTTCTACAAGCATAATTCACATTGTTCTATGCACATACACATTTTTTTTCAAATGAACGTTAGGGCTACGCTAGGGAGTAACACGCATTTTCGCACTCCCCTTGCATTTATGCGCTTAGAAAAAATATTTAGAATAAAAATTACTAATCTATAATCGAACCAG
>JAYKTE010000086.1:51605-64990 GCA_036873565.1 Xipholeptos notoides
ACATATACATATAGTCTACAAAATGGTTTACTGACAATTTCCTCTCATTCTAGGTTTGAGGACAGCGGTGTTCGTTTTGGGACCAGTCTGATCAGGTTTGCCAATGCAGGAAAATAAGGAACAACGTTACGCCACCAAATTTTGTGTTAAACTTAAGAAAACCAAACAAAAGTTTATAGAATGTTAAAAGAGGCCTATGGGGATGAACAGATGAGTCAAGCAAGTTTCTATTGGTGATTTAACAGATTTTCTGAAGGAAATGAACAGGTTGAGGATGAACCCAGATCTAGAACACCGAACAGTGGATGCAAGGAGGAAGTATTGAGGAAGTGCGAAGATTAGTGATTCAAGACTGTCAGATAACTGTGAGGATGATATCTGAAACAGTTGGTACAGTGGAGACAGTTCTAACCAAAGATCTGAATCTTCACAAAGTCATTACTTATTGAACATAGCTGGTGACCACCTGTTTCCACACATGAAAGACAGCCTCAGAAGAGCTAAAAGAGGCATCAGAAAATTATCTGAAGGGACTATCAAAGAAGGACTTTGAGGAGGTTTTCCAGGATTGGAAGAGATGCATGAAAAAGTGTGTAGATGCGGGAGGCTATTATTTTGAAGTAGACAAAGTTTTGTAAGCTTATGAAAATAAATATCTCTCCTGACATTTCCTCATTACTTATTGAACATACCTCGAATTTATAGGTTAATATATCTCTTCAAATTTACAAATTTCTAAAAAAAAACTCCAATTAAAGACATAACTGACCTTGAATAACCCATGGAGTTTATTAGGTTCCAAAAAAGAAATCTAAAACATTTTTATCTTTTATTATTATAATGAGAAAAATTACAATTAAGAAACATTCTCTATGAAATATTTAATGAAGATTTCATAGAGAATGTTTCTTAATTGTAATTTTCCTCGTTATAATAATAAAAGATAAAAATGTTTTAGATTTCTTTTTTAAAAATCAAGCATTTTGCTTTTAGTTTTGTTGTTTTTTATTGCTTCACTTTTTAAAATATTTAAAATATCTTGTATGTCTTGTTCCATTTTTTTAGGCAACTCTCACCATGTTGATGCAAACCGTTGTGATGTCTGTCTTAAAAAGCTTTTTCATCATCACTGGAATGTTCCTGTTAATGTTATTTTATGCTTATGCCGGTGTTATATTATTTGGAAATGTTAAATATGGATATAATTTAGGAAGGTAAAAAGTTATGCTTTCATTTTTCAAATTAAAAAAATCCACTATTATAACAGGGTTTTATACTAAAAGATTTATTGAAATATAACGTAATAGATACTGTTGAAAAAGGAAGAAGTGTGTGTATATATATATATATATATATATATATATATTAGTGATGGGACGATTCCTTGGAATTGGAATCGTTAAATGTGTATTTTGGAGGGAATTGGAATCGCATCGTTAAATAAGATTTACGATTCTTTCATTACAGTTCTCTTGAATTTTTAAGTTATTCGTTAATCGGAATCGTTAATCAACATTTTCCTGGAATTGGAATTGGAATCAAACAAAATTTAGGAATCGTCCCAACACTAATATATATATAAATCAGGGTTTTTTACTAAAAAATCTATTAGAATAGAAAATAATAGATATTGTTGAAAAAGGACGTGTGTGTGTGTGTATATATTAGGGTAGGTCAATTTTGGATCTGTAAATAAAGACCCATAAAGAAAGTTGCAAAATAATGTTAAAAGTTGCCACAAGAAATATTTTTCTTCAAAAGTGTGTATTTTTTTGCGAATTACACTTTAAAGACCGAATAAATTGCGATTTAAACAAAAAAGTGTTGTTAGGGGAAACCTGCGCCACTCAAATAAAACCCGCACTTTAACAAAAGAAAAATAATACAATACGCTTGGTTATAAATATTTTCAAGTTCACTGTTTATTTTCTTTATAAATTAAAGGAAAATAACCAAATTAAAAAAAATAAAACCCTAAAATATTTTATTTAATTTATAAATATCTATTTATACATGCAGTTTTATTCACGGTTTATATTTATGCTATTCACCGGTTGAAATTACCTCCGCTTTTTTACTTTCGCTTTTAAAAAAATTCAAAAAATGTGTTTATTCTTTTTTCATTATAAGAGACTTAACTATTTAAACAAATACAACTTTTATGATCATTCTGATTAGTTAATATTTTTAAAGTTAGTGTTTATTCATAAAATAGCCTGTTTACGAGCTAATCTCAGAAGTAATTTATTAATTCAATAAATTAATTTTTATATTCTTTGAGTGAAGAACCAACAATGATATGGTTAAAAAGAATTCCAACCATTAATTTTGATGCCATGCATTGGTCACATTATGTGGCATTTTTGAACCACCAATGAGAAAGGTTTCCTTGTTAAATGGGACCATACTTGACTTATCAGATTTGACATCATATTTCCACATCTGAGAGGGTGATGGCAAATCATAAGTCAAGTTTGGTCCCATTTAACAACGATTCTCGAAGTTCAGATTCAGAAAAACCTGATATTAATAAAAGAAATGATGAATAATCTTCAAAATATAACCATCCCCCAAACAAATAAGGATAACCTCATTTGCTGTGGGGGATAGATTTGCATTTTGAAGATTATTCATCATTTCTTTTATTGATATCATTTTTTTTTATGAAATAAAAAGATATTCCATGATTTAAATACTAAAATTATTTGGTTTCCTCACAAATATTCAAGCCAAATCTTGCAAAAAAACAGGCATTTTCAGTAATTTTTGTCTACGGTTTTTTATGCCAATCGCTCAAAGAACCGCTGAAGTATTTGATCTAATTTTTTTGTATGAGTACTTAATATGGTCATACACAACGTTCAAGAAGGATCTTATTTTCATATTTTCAAAAAAGTGAAAAATCGACCTACCCTAATATATATATATATATATATATACATAAGAATGGCCTTGTGCCTAACTTAGGTTGGTGCTCGAGCATGTAAATATATCCCCCTTTCTCATTTTCCGGTATGATTTCAAATAGATCCGGTCAATTCTCTACCAGGCTAACAATTTGAAAGAACCCAGGAAAAAGAAGAAGAAGAAAAAGAAGAAGAAGAAGAAAAAGAAGAGGAAAAAAAGAAGAAAAGGAAGAAGAAAAGGAAGAAGAAAAAGAAGAAGAAAAAGAAAAAGAAGAAAAAGAAGAAGAAAAAGAAGAGTTTGAGTTTGAGTTTGTTTGTGTTTTACGGCATACCAACCATTTTAGGTCATTTAATGCCTAGAAAAAGAAGAAGAAAAGGAAGAAGAAAAGGAAGAAGAAAAAGAAAAAGAAAAAGAAGAAGAAGAAAAAGAAGAAGAAGAAAAAGAAGAAAAAGAAGAAAAAGAAGAAGAAAGACCCAACCGACCCAATCAAAATTCCACAATTCTTAAAAGAAATAAGACGATTCATCAAAAATTAAACCTCTCTATTCTGAAAAAACCCCAAAAACATTAACTACTTAATCTACACCATTGATCAATATACAGGGTGTCTCAGAAAAATGTACTCACTCTTAGAATTATGAACTCATGTAATACGATTCTAGAGACCGAGCTTTTTCCACTGCGCCAACTTCAATGGCCTCATAATTCTAAGAGTGAGTACATTTTTTTGAGACACCCTGTATATATATATATATATATTCAAAATTATTACCACTATCATTAGGATTATTATTATTAATACAAATTATTATTGTAAAATACTTTATTCGTATAAAATTAATTTTCATTTAAAAATAAGTCTAATTATATACTATCTATTTTGTAATTGAAACCTTAAACTTAAAAAAGTGAAAACTATGTTTTGTTGCTATGTCAGATAGCTATAAAGTGGTCCATCAAGAAAAAAAAAACAAAGGGAAAAGTGGTCCATGGGTAATAAAAAAAGTGGGGGTTGAGACTTATTGGTCAAAACCAATATCCCTATGCTACGCAGACCATCCTTGATCAGGTAATTCAAAGAAAAGAATAACACTCACCTCGTCATCAGTGGGCTCAGCTGGATCATACATTTCGTCGTCATCCTCCTCATCATCCAACTTTTTCTTAACTGCAAATGTCAACGGTGGCAAATTATCAAACAGTATTAAGTCTATAACATTAAAAAGAAAAACCGCTGTAAAACTTTGGAAGATGGCTACAAAAAGTTTTGTTTTTTCTTTTTTACATAATGATTCTTATAATAAGGATTCTTTCTATGCATAACAATTTGAGAATATTACAGATTTGCTTTGTACAAATTTCTTTTTCTTTTGGGGATTTGTTTTTCTTTCTTTCTTAAACTTGGTTTGTATTGCTCTTTTTTTTTTCCTTGTTTTGTTTCTTATTAATAAGTGCTAATAGTCAGTTGCCACATTGAGGAGATTAAAAGATGAAAAATGAGATGACCATTTTAATAGTTAGAAAAAATACGAGCCCAACAGAAGTGGAAAGACAAAGAGGAAAAGAGGAAGAGAAAAAAGAGGAAGAGAAATGAACGGTCTGCATAAAGTATCACAATTAAGGATATTTTATAAAGAAATTAAAACATTTTGTTCTAATCTCTCTAATGAAAAAATCAGATAAATATGAAAGAGTACATATGAAAATGGTTGTGTTAACCTCACTCTCACCTTTGTGTGCGTATGTGCAAGACAAAGAATATACATATATGTGTAATTAATAGATGGTGAGGAGTTCAACAAATTTATGCAGGGAAATATTGGCCTTATTTGATGTTTCTTCCTTAAAGAGAGGAAGAAATGACAGCCATTATCTAATGAAAGTATTGACAGCATCAAAGAAAAAAAAGTAAAGAAAAAAATTTAAATAATTTTTCATTACTAATTTATAGACAAAAAAAAATGGAATCTTGCATAGAATATCTAAATGTATCACAAAATGAACGAAAAATACATAAATGTTTTCCATAGATTTATAGGAACACCCGATTAAGTTAGATCTGGAATTTTCTTATTGAGGGGTGCTGCTTTACTTAATTGAACGTTAAAGAAATAAGAATATAAAGAAAGAATGGAGGTAGATAGAAATTTAACAGATTACTTTTAGCAAATGAAATGTAAATACATTACACATATGTGGGAATATCATTTTATATAATATAAAAAAACAAAAAGAAAAAAAACTATTAATATGATTTATACATTCATAAAAGTGTGAATATATAAAAAGAAAGATCATTTTAAAACACAGGGTGATTGGTTACCCTAACAGTCACTGAAGACATGACAGGGTGAATTTACTTTAAACTCAACAAAAAGGGGTAAACTTGCAAGAAATATATGCAAAAAAGAGACAGAGAGAGAATGAGTGTGTGAAGGAGATAGAGAGAGAGAGAGAAAGAGAGGGAAAGACAAAGATAAAGAGAGATAGATAAAGTAATAGTTGTAAGAGGGTAGGAAAAAAGGAGGAGAGGAGAGAAGAGAAGCAGCGGAAACAACATGCTTTTGTGACATTTCATCTGTAGCTGATTGCTCCTCATTGGTCGACAACCAACGAAGCAGATGTCAGCAGGAAAAACCAGTTATTACTTTACCTGAAGCATCACGCTGTCTTCTATTGGAAGATTGGTCTTTACGACCTTGAGAGTACTGCGGATCCCGTTTTTTAGTAGTAGTAGTAGTAGTAGTAGAAGGGTTACTTCCCTGTGGCCTTCTCCTGTCATTTGGGCGGATGATCCGTTCTTTGCCTCTGGAGGAGCGCTGAAACCATGACAAGGGGCCAACGTCTTAAGAAAAGTTGCATAAAGCGGCCACAGACAAGCCATCAGATAAAAAGATAGAAAGGGAACAAGGTGGACAGATTAAACATATTTGTGCTTAAAACACTAAACAGAGAATGAATGCTAGAACATCGAGACTCACAATTGTAACAGGAAATGAGATGAAGTTCTCGAGTAAAGAGGAAGGGCCTAATGAAGAAGTGGAGCATTTCAAGCAATGCTGCGTTGTATGGATCCGAAAGGTGGAGAGAGTTGGTGTTCTAGGCCAGAACAATGAAATAGATATGTTTGTAGTAGTATGTTGGGTTTGAAAAAGAACATTGGGGCAGGGGAGAGAAAAACAAACAAACAAACAAACAGAATAAATTAAATATTAAATAAAAAAATTTTTAAAAATAGGGAAACTTTTCAGAAGTAGTTTTCATTCCAGATTGCTAGATTATTTCTCAGAAGTAAAATAAAATAAAAAATAGCCAGGGGTAAGGCTTTTGATTTTTAAAGAAAAGGAGAAATTGGGGTAGGGGTAAAGGAAAGGATAATTCGAAAAAAGGTTTTATTTAAAAAAAGAAAAAAAAATGAAAGAAAAAGAAGAACAAAAACAAAAACAAAAGATAGTTCCAGTGCTTACACACATATTTAAATGACACTACTATAATAATAACAACCGTGGTGATCTATCAAAAGAAAACATCCACAACAATGATAAATGATATCAGATCATCAAAATTTTAGGAAGAGAAAAATAGTTGTAGAAAAATCAGGGCAAACTGGAATGAAGAGATCAAAATGGAATCTCTGTCTTTACAGTTTGCTTTTAAATACAAACAAAAAATATCAAATGGAGTTTTGGAGAATGGAGCTTGGTAGAATGAAAACCTCAATGTGATCAAAGAGCTGAAAAACTCAATGTGCATGACAAGTGGCTACATCAAAATTCATTGTTATACAGTTAAAAGAATTAATCTCTTTTTTTTTGCATGTTTTTTTTTCTGTAATTTACAACATAGCAAACAAACAGTTCAGCAATAAATTAATCTGTTAACCTTTATTTCCATAAAGAATTTTAAGATATTGTCATAAAATAAATACAAAACATATCTAAAAATATCAAAAAGAAAAGAAAAAGATATTTCTAAATTTAATTGAAAGACATTTACAAATATTTTGCAATTGATACTTACCTTTGTTATAATAACTTTTTAAAAAATCTTTAAAAAGATTGTGAAGTGGGTTTTTTATTTGAACATTGAGCAACAAAAAATTTGTGAAACAAAACAAATCAAAGCAATAATTTCTTCCATTAAGCATTTAATTAAGATTATCAACCATGGATGAATTGAATTTTAAAAAAATGAAAAGTAATTTCTAGAGGCAAATGAAATAAATAATACAGAATATTAATACAGAAATGAAATTGATGAACTCCATATTGAAAAATAGCAAAAATTAAATAGTTGTTTCTTTATCCAATTGAATCATAAAAAGCCCTTATTTGTCTCGCACCAAGCAAATTAAGTTGACAGCCAAGTCTCTAATATTAAAATAGGAGTAATATTTTCCAAACCATTCGGTTCAAGAGTTACAAAATATTTGTAGAAATCAAATTATCTAATAAAAAATTTTTGTTTTTCTAAAAAGGCATTCCATTTACTTGAATTAAAGTGTCCAGGTTCTTAGAAATTGACTACCTTTTAAGAATATAATTCAAAGAGATCATCTTTTACAATACTTTGTAAAGCAAAAGAGTAAAATCAAGTCAAATTTCAACCGAAGAGTCAAAATTTGTCCATGAATTGAAAACCAAACTAATATTTTGAAAAGGTAAAACAAATGACTGGATGATAAATTTAAATACAGCAAGAACACAATGAACCAATTTTTCTTTTTTTTAAAACATTAACATCCAATATTATACCATTTATTTATAAAAAAAAATTTTAGCATTTAAATATCATTCAGTTAAAAATCAAAATCCTTTTTTGTTTTATGACCAGTTTCATTTTATTTTCCTAAACAATTTTGATGTAAAAACAAACACTAAGAAAAAATTAAAATATTTTCCTATAATTGCTGAACTGCCACCAACTAAAATAATATTACTATTAAATTTCATAATTTTGAAACTACCATTATATTGTAATACTAATTTTCTTTTAAAATGACAAACTTCAAATAAACCTTTAAATTCTCTTGAACAGTTTCTGTATTTGACTAAATCAAAGCCAAAGAAGATATAATTTTCTGCCTAGATGAACTACAGAGACCAATAAGCTTTGGTATTCAGATTTTGAAAAGTTGAGCTTCCTGCAACACTGATAGAGAATTAAAAACAATAACATGGTTATAAAACCTTCTATAGTTGAGACAACAAAACTCAAGACTATTTATGTCAACAGTACTTTAGAGACCAGACTTAAAGTTCTAAAGTGTATTAATTCAGATATTAGTTTTAAATAAAAAGTAGGAATAAAATATATTGAAGAATAAAACTATTTGTCAATGAATGATGAATTTGACTCAAAATTACATTTATGTTGAAAAAAATTTACTTGTTAGGTTAATTTATAGACAATATTATCAAAATTCTTTATGGTTTCAGCAAATAATGATTTTCTGAAATACTGAAACAAAGATTGATGGTTTGATGAGAAACTAATTATTTTAGAAATAGCCATTAACAAAATATTAAAGTTGATGATATTTCATATTAGAACATTAAAGTCAAAACTAAGTTATTGATTTTTCTATACAACACCAATAAACAGTATATTGATCAACTGGCAAATTAAGATTAAATTTTTCTAATAAATTGCATTTTTCTGATAAACAAGATGAGCATGAGACAGACAAGTGATTCACTCTTCTGGATATAATTTTTTTTTCTTTTGTTTCTTTCTTTTTTTTTTTTTTAAATCAAAGACCAACATTTCTTTCTAGTTCAGATATTTGAATAATAGACCAGTTTCGTAGTCATATAAAAGGAAAAAAATGTAAAAACAATTAGCAGCTGAGCAGTAATAATAATGGCAGACATATAACCCTTTGGCGAGAGTAATTTTTGCAACATTTTCTATAGAAAGTATTTAAAAAAAAAAAAAAAATTTTTTTTGTGAGGGGGGAAGGGAAATGAAAATTTCTTTTTGTATTGACCAAGTGTATATCTGTTGACATTGTCCCATGTGAAAACTCTTTAAAAATTAACCCAAATCAGCCAGTAAGATCAAATTTTGATCCCAATTTTACAAGAATCATTTTTAAAAAAAAGAAATATTCAATACTGAAATCAAAAATGGAAAAAAAAAAAATTACCCATGTAAGTAAGTTGTTGAAAACAACTGTTTAAGACATATAAATTACCAACATTCCATTTGATATATTGAAAGCACATATATCAACATGCATAGAAGAAAAAAAAAGTGTATTGGGGGGGTGGAGAAAGAAAGAACAAACACAAAAAAAAAAGAGAGAGAGAGACACAGACAGACAGAATGAAGATAGTTCATTATATAAAAAATCAAGAACATCGAATATTTATAAATAATAATAATAATAATAAGCTTTTAGGAATATAAGTAAAACATTTTTAAAAGTTTTTATCAATTTATTTTAAGCCGTAATACTAAATAATTGTATTATTTAAGCCTTAAGAATATTCTGGATGATCATTTCACTACTGAACCTTATTTTTAAAGACATTACACATACACACAATTCGACCAAACTGAAGATATATCGGTTCTAACTTCATCTAAGATATATTTTTTTTTAAATAGATTTGACAATTTCAAACAAAGTTAATTAATCCCTAAAACTAAGGTAAGAGAAACATGATATTGAAATCGAATCAAATACTTCAATAAATTAAGTCCTGATTAAATAATCCAATCTGAATGATTATAGTTTCTTTTTTTTAAATACAAAAATTAATTATCCCATCTAATTAATTCTACACAAAACAAATAAACAGAGCTGTTTCAGTTATTTTAGAACAAATTGTTAATATTAAAATAAATTCTTGCCGTCTTTATCAAGCAAAACAATATTTTTCTTGTCTTATATAGTGCTATATAAGATAATTTGCAAAGTATAAAATTGTAGTAAAAAAAAATTCTAAATTTACTTTAGAATTAATATTTATTTGTACTTGTTTTTTTTCACAAGTATTCACAAAAATATCCTAACAAAATTGTTAAAGAGACAACAAAGAACCATTTAATGATTTGGATATTCCACATTATTGGTATTGGATATAACAGGGGTTAGCAACGATTTAGAGACTGAGGGCCAAACAGCGATATAGAGTCATGGAGAAAGGCCAAACAGCTATGGCTTCAGTGTCATGGAAGAAAACCAGGTTATAAGTAAATAAATTTTCTGTGTTCACACCAAGCAAAGATTCAAATAATTGAATTTAATACTCCTTATTTTACTGAAAGAATAACAAAAAATAAAAACATATTTAACGAAAAAAAAAATTTTTTTACTGCCAATTGCCGATATACAATTAGTGTCCAGGGTAAGATAGTAGAGTGGGTCAGATAATATTCACTTGTGGACTGGATGTGGCCTGCAGGCTGGGGGTTGCCGACCCCTGGGAAATAACATTGATTTTATTCGAATATCTAGTATATAAAGAATTATAATAAATCAAATTTTTGAACAGAAGTTTTTAGTTGTTGTCCCAAGATTGTAAATCAAATTAAACCTTTTTCTTTCTAGAGCCAAATTAATCAAAACAAATTCCTGGCTAAATAATGAGGTAAAATTGAAAAAAAAAAAATTCATATATATATGTATATATATATATATAAAGCAGAAAATACAAATAAAAAAAAAGGCTTACCTCAGCATTGTCTTTCTTCAGCTTTTTAATGTTACCAGACATGCTCTCCGATCCGGCTCGTCTCTTCAAGCCTGAGGTCTTGATATCCAGTAATGACGGTAACTGACCATGGGGACCCAACATCCCAAATCCCATAGCAGCAGCAGCAGCTGCAGCAGCAGCACTGCCGCCACCGCCGCCGCCACCCCCACCACCGCCCTGAGGGTTTCTATTTCGCCCGCCAGAACCCATCATGGAACCTTTCAGCAATGTATTCACAAGGGCCAGTTGTGTCTCTCTCATAGCCTGCTGCTGTTGGACTCCCATGTTTTGACGATGCTGTTGCTGTTGTTGTTGTTGGTGATGATGATGCTGCTGTTGTTGTTGTTGCTGCTGCTGCTGCTGCATCATCATACCAGATCCCATACCCATCATGCCACCCATACCTCCCATATTAGAGGTTGCTTGTTGGGGCATCACTCCTCCAAAATTACCCATGCCCCCCATGTTATTCGACATGTTATTCATATTATTGTTCATACCGCCGCCTCCCATACCGCCACCCATGTTGTTCATGCCCCCACCCATGTTGTTCATGCCTCCACCCATGTTGTTCATATTGCAAGCCATATTGTTCATGCCGCCACCCCCCATGCCTGTTGACATAGAAGGAGCACTGCCAAGGATGCCAAACCCACCTTGGCTTGGATTTATCCGACGACCAATACCGTTTCCCAAGGGCCCCCCTCTCCCATTCTTATTCCGATTATTATTGGCATTGTTGTTGTTACGGTTAGAGTTTCGGAAATTCATCATAAGTCTTTTGTATCTGAAAAAGACAAAAAAAAACAAACTTAAATTTAAAAACATAAAAAAAGTATTGTTTTTTTGGAATCCCTGAAATGAGGTATGATAATTTGTATATTTATTATACAACTATAATCCTCATTATAATTGTTAAATTTACTATCCTTGAGATTATGCTTGATAATTTTTAGATTTAATATGCTGACTATCGTCCTTTAAAAGTTATAAAATATAAAAATTACTTTTGGAAAAATCTTCGTAATAAAAAACAGCGCATGATACAAATAGAAAATAAAGAATAATTGAATGTTAAATTCAACCAATAGAAGGTAAATTAAAACACACCCTATTTATGATCTTATTCTATGAAAAGTAAGATCAAATGAACAACTTTCTCATTTTATAATGATTACTGTTTCTAATTGCTAAAGAATCAATCACATTCATATATGGGCGATGATCCCAAAAGAGGTCACTCAGCAAAACCTTGGGGTTGCGAGATTTTAATCTGCAGAATGGAATTGCTGTCTTACAAAATTGAGTAGTTAAAATAATAGTTTTTATTGATTCGGAAATTAATTTTTGTATGTGTGATATATTTGTAACATAATTTGTTTAAATATGTTTTTGTATGTTCTACATGTATGGTAAACTAAATATATATTTAATATTTGTCTGGGTTGCGAAAAAACTCACTCATAAATGGGGTTATAATCAAAAAAAGTATAAGAAGCCCTGATCTAGTTGAATATGAAATCCTTGTTATATTAGGCTGCAGACCCAAACGTCTATATCACTCTACATTTTTCATTTTTTGACCTACACTTAGGATGGAAGAAAAAAAATTTTTTTTTAAATAAAAAGAGGTAAACGAATGTCAATACTCCCTTGAACATCGTAAATAGTTTTCTCAAGCACATTTGTAAACAAGCTTTAATGAAACCATCATTGATGGCAGTGAATATTGTCACAATGAATAAAAAGCCAAATTGTAATTGATCAGATTTTGAGACAAAGATAGCCAAAATTTCAGCAAACAACTTTTTAGGTTAAGATTGAAATAAATTAATGTAATCAAATTTCACTAGAGAAAAGTTATGAAAAAATTTATGATTCTATACAATTTAAAAAAAAAAAATTACACCCACCTCTTTTATAAGTGATTTTTTTCCAGTGACAATACGTATGGCCTAAATGTTTTTAATTTCATATACTCAATACTTACATACTGTAAATAACATTGGTTTACTCTAGGCATTTTGTTTGTTGATTTTTTTTGTTTTACGGCATATCAACGTTTTTTTAGGTCATTTAATACTGAGAACAATCATTTTTAAAAAACGTCCTTTTTTGTCCACTCAAAGTTTTTTTTTGTGAGGAACACAATATGCACTATTCAATCCATATAGCTGTAGGAAATGTGGGGTTTCATACCTTTCCCAGGGGTATTGGTCTAAATGTGACCGTAAATGGAATAACCGGGATTCGAACTTGCGTACTACGATTCCGAAGTCAGATTACTTATCCACTACCCCTAGTGGACCTCCCCTGCTTTTGATCTATTCTAAAAATAATGTCAAGGTCACTTGGTGTAGACTTAATTTAATCTGAATTGAAATAAGTTACGGTCGCTGCCAGGTCTAGATTTCCTGACTTGAATGAAATGAGCACTTAACAAAATCTGACTAATATATAGCGAGTTAAAACAATCAATGGAAAACATCCCTTGCATAAAAACTATATCTAAAATGCATAATATTATTGGAAAAAAAGATAAGATAAATATTCAGCAGTAACCGCATTTAAAAAAAGAGGAAATAAAAGATCTACATATGATAATAGACGTGAAAAATATACATAAAATGAAAACAACAATGGGAATAATATTATATATTTTTAAAAAGCTTGCACTTAAATGTTTGAGTTAGTAAAAACTAGTGTTGGGACGATTCCTAAATTTTGTCTGATTCCGATACCAATTCAGATTCCAGGAAAATGTTGATTAACGAT
>JAYKTE010000086.1:100717-117099 GCA_036873565.1 Xipholeptos notoides
CTAAAATGGTTGATATGGATTAAATAGTGCATATTGTGTTATTCAAAAAACTAAGTGTAGACAAAAAATAATGTTTATCAAAAATGATTGTTCTAGGCATTAAATGACCTAAAATGGTTGATATGCGGTAAAGAAACACAAACCCAACTCCATTTTTTTATTTAAATATTTAAAATGTTTCCATTGAAAATGCTTCTCTTTGGACCCAGGAAATAAGGAGAGGTCCACTTGGGGCAGTGGATAGGTAGACAGGCTTTGGAATTGTAATATGTGAGTTTGGATCCCAGTCATTCCGTTTACTTCTACATTTGGTCAAATATCCTTGGATTAAATAATGCATATTGTGTTATTCAAAAAACTACATGTAGACAAAAAAGAATGTTTATCAAAAATGATTGTTCTCAGCATTAAATGACCTAAAAAAGTTGATATGCTGTAAAACAAACAAGAAATAACTAGTTGATATTTTCATATAATTGAAAAACATAAATATTTCAGGATTTTATTTTCTTAATATTTCCTTGATTTGCTGTATTTTCATTTTTAAAGAATTTCTTTAGAATCAGGTGATTGATTGTCATTTCCTTTTTCTTTTTTTCTTTTCTTTTCACTTTGGTAAGCTTTGATTATCCAAATTGTGATGACTCCCATGCAAGATGTAACAGATATTGCTAGTTATCTAAGTTAGAAAGATCATATTGCAGAGAAAAAGAAGTTAGTTGTAACAAAGTGTATACTGAAACAAAAATAAAATCTCTAATGCTAAATTCTTTGTTTGTGAATTCAACAATGAATGTTTATTAAAGAAGCATCTTAACAGAAATAACATTTTTTTTGCTATATAACTTTATGAGGGAGAATTAAATTGGATTTCATTTGATTTTTTTTTTTTTAAATTTTGTAAATCAAAATAGTTGTGCCATTATGATGGAAAGAAACAAAACTGAATAATCTGTACGGATTTTATTCTACCTCTCCTCCTCCTCTTCTTCCTCCTCTTCCTGGTTGATTTCAAATGTTATCTTGTGTTGGATGTTGTTACTTCACTTTTACTTCACTTTTATATCCAATTCCTTTCTGGGATTACAAAGCAGAGAGGGACGGCTAGATGTTAGCGACATTTCAATTGAAACCACCATCAAATCTTTTAAAAGAATTATTTTGAACATCTTGTAAAAACTAATGATTCAAGTGAATGAAAAATGATGAACTGGTATGACTTAATATCATCATAACATAGTCAGGACAATTGACTTGGGGTTAATATCAAGGTTTATTTACAAAGGGTACATGAGAGTCTGTCTCTCTCTCTCAGCCGGTTTCCTGGAACTCTCTGATGTTAGAGGAGTAATTCTACAATATGATATTTACTTGGTCGAGCACCAACCCAAGTTCGGCACAAGGCCATTTTTATGTGCTCAATAATTCTACAATATGTATCATTGTATGGAGAGATCCTAGGTCATTCCATTACAACAAAACTGCAAGTTAAAAGCATGTCAGTTCAAAAATCTACTCAAAAGCTTTTATAAAAGCAAATCTGTTTCTAGATTGAATTTTTGAATTCCTTAATTTAGTTATTTCATTTCTGGTTAGTGTATATAGCTGTTATTTCTTTATATGAAATGTTTCCTTGTGGAAAGATTGTGCTCTTTTCATTCTACTTATGTAAAGTAAAATCAAGTTAATATAACTCACCGTATTAAACCTTAAATTTTGACTTCTTATTTATACGAGTTTTGAATAAAATCTATGGAACCGTTTTTACTCCAGAAAAATGTCTAAAATTTGGAGCTTAACATCCTGATTAGAATGTCTCAAAATCCTGAGGCAAATTTAAAAAAGATCTTATTTAATTAGTGCTTAAAATAGGTGAGTCCCTGGCATAAGATCAGAAAAATGCTCTGAGGAAGTCGATTTGGCCCAGGGGGTAGGCAGTTTGGACCGCGGAATCGTAGTACGCAAGTTTGAATAACAGTCGTTCTGTTTGTGTTCAGAATCGGATAAATACCCTTGGGAAAGGTATGAATCCTCACATTCCCCCCAGCTATGGGTTAAATAGTGCATACTGTATAATTAAAAGAAAAATACTAATTGTGGACAAAAACTAACATTTACCAGAAAATGATTGTTCTCGGCATTAAATGACCTATAAGTAGTTGATATGCCATAAAACACAAACAAACAAACAAACAAGCAGAAATATGCTCTGATGATGAATCCAGGTGCATTTTAAAGCTTAGCAATAATTGCTTTTATGAAATACCTAAAAACATTTAACATTTAAGCAAAAAATAAATTATCTTTACCAAATTATGAGTTTAAATTATTTTTAAAAAATTATGCAATGTAATATATAGAGAAATAATATTACCTAATAAAATCTTTTCATTATTATTATTTTTTTGTCATAAACCCACAAAAAATATCTTTCAATCATGGATTCTTAGTAATCTAATGAAAAAATAAATTGTAGATTTAAAATAAAGAAAAATAATTGTATATCTATATTCTAAATTATATTTGAACCCTGAGTAATGTATGTATAAGTTCATCATGTATTTATACTTTTTTTTTTTAAGTAGTCATCTACTAGTTTCCAACAACTTACTATGAAATTAAAGATTAAAAAACAAATACTTATATATATTCTCATTTATATGCTCTGGAATTCAACTTGGGATTTTTTTTTTTCTTTAATAAAAAAAAAAATTTAGCTCTTAGTGAAAATGAAGTATTGAGTTGGTGAGTAATATCCCAGATTTGCTGTTAAAAATATTTTAAATGTTATCTATTTTGATAATATTAAAAAATTTTCCTGTTAATTAATTTTAAAGAAATATCAGGTTGTCGTAAAAGTTTTTGCCGATTTAAAAGATTTTATTGAGAATGAAAATCTGCATGTTTTTTAAGTATTTTATTCATAACAATAACATTCTTTACTCACTATAACTTGATTCCATCTGTGAATGAGCTTATAGATGCCTTGCTTGTAGCATTCTTGAGGTTTTGATGTGAAATGTGAATCTTAACTAATTTTCTATCTCTTCTTGTCAACCTAAGACATTCTAAATGGTTTTGTGGTCCTTGAAAAAAAGTGATAATCTTAGGGTGCCAGGTCAAGAGAATATGCCAGATGAGACAAAACTTTCCAAACAAATCATCCTTGGAGAGATTTGGTTTGTTGTGCTGTGTGTGGGCGAGCATTATCATGATGGAAGATGACTCTCTTTCTGTGGACCCAAAGAGGGAGCTTACCACAGTTTTATGAGTTATATTGAATTGATTTGCAACTGTCCTAGAGCTTACCATAGAATTTTCATTAACAGTCACTTCCTGTGCATCTGAATTCAGTTTTTTTTTTTTTTAAATTTATCATCTTTTATGCTAAAATTTCCTATTCCAAAGCTGTAAAACTACCACCTACAATTCCTCTCCTTCATTGACTGCATCATTTCCATAACCACCTTGAATGGTTTGTGCTGCAGGCAGCACTTACATGGGAACGAACCCCAAAGAAACTCTTAGAGTAAAACGTGTCTAATTTGTTCTTTACATGAGATGAACATGGGTGCAAATATCTAAGAAAAATATGAATGATGTTGTAGTAATTTGGAAGAAGTTTTAAATTACTCACAGCGTTATATCTTAGTAATAAGGATAGGCGTGATATAAATTTAAAATTCCTCACTTTTAAACCATCAGAAACTTTTGCAATAAAGATCATAATTCACTGGAATTGCAAGTTTAATTCACTCAGTTTTTCATAGCAATTTCAGACAATGACAAATTATTTGATGACAACAATCTTTTTATATGATTTAGGTTGATCATTTAAAAGTCATAAAGCAAGAATAAGTTTGATAAAGATTATATAATTGAATTATGGTTTAAACTGAAGGCATAAGAAAATTGGTTGTGTCTATTGTTATTGCTAGTGAATTTAGATGAAAATGTCCAATGTGGAATGATACATATCAGTTATAAATTTAGTAAAATGGCTCAGTCAATAGGATCCTAAAATTAAAGCTCCATCAAAATCTGATTGACTACTTGGTTTACTAGAATTATATTCAAATGTTTGATTTGCTTGCTGCTTTAGTGATTTTCTATTTTTATGATTTGAAATTAATGAAGAATTTACTGTGGTAAATCAAATTGATTCTGATTTATGTTATAGGGTTGTATACATTTATATTTTCTGAATTTAAAAAAATTTAAATTATGTACATTTGGTGATGTTTTTTTTAAGAAAATTTTTTTAGAAAAATTAATTTTATAAGAATTTGTGAAATTATTCACTATTCATCCCATTTTCTTTTATTATTGTCATTTTATATTTCTAATAGTTTCTTATAATATTTATTTGTTATTTTAAATCATCAAAAAATGTTAAAAGACCTTCGAAATATGAAACAACATTAATACATAGAGTTCATATGTTTTCTTCTCAAAAATGATTATTCATCTAATGGATCTTAAATACAATTTAAAGATAAGTTCTGAAAAGTTCTTCTACAAACTATGATCTTTATTTTCTTGAGAAATATTTTTTAGATGTTTTCTTCTCCATACTGAAAAGCACACAATTTTGTGTACTCTTTCCCAAACTTAAAAGTTTTTCATGTTTTTAAGAAGAAAAAAACCGGATTTATTTTGTCATTTGTTGAATCGTTATGTTTGTGAATTATTAATTAAAGCGTAGATTTAATGCCGACCAATTTTTTTCTGAGTTTAAAGAAATCTCAATTGAAAATACTTTATTTTGTGCTATATTAAAGACGTCGTTTTATTAAGCACTTAACTTGAATAGATATTTCCTAAACTTCTCTATTGATTTATCCTTGCTATATCTATTTCTAATTCCTGCAGGGATGACCAAATGGCCCTTTGATTCTGCTTTGAATTTTGGTAAGTTGCCTGCAGAGAACCCATGTCAATAATATTCATATAATATGTGTATGTATATATATATATATATATACACACATATGTACATAATGTATAAAAGCTAGATATCTCCTTAAACCAATTGTCCATTCCTATGATTTCCCCTTGTATGCTTGTAATATTGCATGTTGCTTAAACATTATGAGAACTAATGTCCTATTTTATGTAATCTTCAGTGCAAAATGTTAATGTTAGTATTTTTAGATTAATACCTATTTTTAGATTATTACCTGTTATGATTCCTCATTTTTTATTTTTTTTCTGACATCTTTTTTATATACTTGTTCTTGGATACAAATATTCTATTATCAGCCAATGCAGAAGGCTCTTGCTTTTCCCATAAATATTTAATGTGCAGACGCTAATAGCTTTTATTTTTATAAGATCTTTTTCTTTTTAAAATACCTTATCTGCACATATTGTTGGATGATTTTCATGACCTTGAGACAGTAGAATATATAGACTTCTCTATATCTATTGAAAGTTTCATTTTAATTACATTCCATTGAAAAGGGTTCTCTGAAAAGTTGACAAGGCATAACAACTAAAATGTTTTAAGAAAAATTAAATGTATGAATAGTATAATTGATTAATTTAACTGCCTCCCCCCCAGATTTTGAGAGGTATCCTGAATTATGTTTCGCTTGTATAAATGATGGCTAATTTCATAAATGATGGCTAATTTCATATTTCTGCTATTCATATATTTTATCCAATCCTACTTCGATCTATCTTAGCCACTAAAATTGATCTTTTAGCAAACTATATATTTTTTTAAATAACTCATGCCATTAGAATTATATCTTTGTTTTATTGGTTCCATGAAATTCAACTTGAATGTTAAATTTCCTTACTTAAAAGTGTAAATTGTTTCTTTTCAACACTTATTTATAACCAATGAAATGAATATTATTAGAACAGCTGTAAAGTATACAACCTGGTAAGTTAAGCATTAATCAATTTGTAGTATTTGTTGTATTGCTAATTATACTAGTGTTTTTATTGCTTTGTACTAAGAATTACTTTTATATCTTAATAGGAATTTTAAATCAGGATCATTATTTATGAAATAACTTTGATGTTCTGAATCTTGTTGATTTTAAGAGTTTTTATAAATGAGCCATGAATTTCCCAATGAAAATTAAATTTGTTATGAATCATAAATTGATCTTATATATTATTGCATTTGGTTATGTTTGTTGGTGTATTGAAGTAACTAAAGATTTGCCTTGGACAATTGTCTGTTTTCATACAATAAGAAAAGAATATTTCAACATTTAAAGTTTGTTGGGTCATGATTTGCTTAACATGTTATTATAACTTTTGTATATTTAATTTTGTCTAGTTTTAGTTTAGAATATATCACAGTAATAGAATTATTTTTTTTCTTCTAACACTCAATCTTTTTTATTCTGTTCTTTCCATCTCCAGCCTTCTCTTGAGAATCTGCAGAGACCTTACTCCCCCCCCCCTTGCCCGTATTTGTTCTTGAATACTCATATTATTTATAATAAAGCTTATGATTTCTCAGATTTTACTTGAATAGTTCAAATCCTGATTACAAAGAACAACTATGTTGGTTCACTTAGAATAGATTTTAGTTGAAGACAATATTAAGATTTTTGCCCATTTCCCCCAAAATTACTTAATACTTTCTAAATTTTGTACCTGCTTTATAACTGAGATAGGGAAACAATTTGTTCTTTCCTCTGTGAATAATGTTGTAATCTCATTGGCTTTATGACTGCTGTCATTATATACATTTTATAATCATAGAAACATGAGGAAATGCTTTTTTGGCTGTTTTTAATGCTTTTATTAGGAATAGTAGAAGAGTTATTTTAGAACAGAATAATAGCTTTGCATACAGTTTTTTAAGCTGAACATTTTTATTATATTTTCTTGGTTGAAAAATAGAAAACATTCCTGTTAATGATAACTTAAATGATAAGAATCAGTCTTGGATTTTAGATGATTAAATCCCATCCCCCTAACTTTCAAGAAATCTAAAGAAAACTGAAATTTTTTGCTTTGAAAATTTAAAATTTTGTTAAGTTAAATTTTATTTTTTAAAATAAAGAATGCATAAGGGGTTTGTATTTTTCAATTGCTGTTACATTCAACTTTGTTATAGGAAAAATCTGGTGTTATTAAGAATTGCTGCAAAGCATGATATGTATATATATGATGGGATTATTCATTATTATGTAATATTTTTCCTAATATGACTTAGCTAATTTGTAAAATTGAATATCTAAGTGATATTCTATCTTTTGATTAAGATACTCCTATGATTTTATTACAGTTTTTCTTTTGTAGTTTTTAGGTCTGATTATCATTCACTGTGTATAGTTTCAATTATAACAAGCTATTAAAACTTAAAACTATTTTAAGAGTTCACAAAGAATCTTTTTAATGTTGAAATGATTTGTATTTTGTATCATGACTTGCCTTGATTTTTTGCATCAAGAAGCATTTAGCTTACCTTGATGTCTATTTCACTCTGTTTTTTAATTATTGTTTAATTTCTTTATTAAACCAGCATTTGGATCTTTTCAAATATGAATGGGATTTTATTTGAATCTTATTAAAAAAAACAATTTGATAAAAGGAATGATTTTTAATGAATGTCTATTCTTTTTTTTTTCAATGACTTCGCCCACCTCTGTTTTGTTGAAATAAAAACAAAATATTTAGATGTTAAAGATGATCCCTTTGAAAATAGATGGTGCTTCTATTGACAAAACAAAACAAAAACAGTCACTCAGATTATCTTCTATTATAATCAATCAGTACAATAAGATTAACAGAATAAGATTTACCAACCATAGTTGATTACAAGTGTTTGAGGTGTTGGTTTGACAAAAGAACAAAAACTCAGATGATCCTCATTTTTTCTTAAGCTTTCAAATACTTTGCTTTAGCATAAACCAGAAATTGGCCAACTTTTAGAGAAAATGGTTTTCACAATTATGCTTTTGGAAAGCAATGATATATATATATATATATATATACTCCAAATTTGCCTTGTCTTCATATAGCTTTGTCCGGAATATCTGTAAGCTTAAAGACAAATAAAAAAGTTATGATTTAAATGGTTTGTTATTTTAAGACGATTTCAATCTTTTTGATTTTCTTCTTTGCAATCTCAACAGTTGTTTTTAGATTCAAGTTACAAACTTTTCATTGAATTGTCTAATCTTGAATTGGAATAATTGTATGGATGATTAATTCTCAGCTGTTAAGTTGTTTTGGAAAAGAGAAACATTGCTTCTGAATTGGATGTAGTTATTCAGCCCTTGCCCAAGCTCTCTTTTGAATCCCACTAATTGACTAATGTTTGATTCAAAACAACTGATCAGCCAAAGAATCCCAATGCTTCAGATCATTTCTAATTTTGCAAATATGAAAGTTAAAAGCTTTGCTTTTACAAATACATTTTAGTTTTGACTAATCTACACATCTCTGAACTCTGTGATTCTTTTATGCTCTTAGCTTTTTATTTATTTTATGCTCTTAGCTTTGCATTCTATTATTAAAATGTGACTTTTTATCAGTTTAGAATAACATTTTCTTTTTCATAAACATGTTCATTCTTAACATATCTTGTAAAACATTTTAAATATATTACTTTCTTATTTCAATATTTCTCCTTTCTAGTTCTACAGCCCTGTTGTATTTATTAAAATCCAGATATTTTATATTTTTGCTTTAATGCCTGCTTATGAGTAGTTTAATGGTTTATCTTTTTGCTATGGTTCTATTGTTTGTATTGTTTTAAGTTTTAGCTCTTAAAGATATAAATGTTAGTTTTTATTTTTATCATAAATCTATTTCTCTTTGAATTTCCTGAATTGTTTATGTACAAATACTTTTTTGTCCACTACTCTATCAGTAAGGCATTAAATATCATTAATTGTAGGGTGTGTGATATTTAATCTGTTGTTCAAGTGTATTTCAATAGGCGTTTACACACTGCCACGATAGATTCATCATTAAAACTTTGCAATAAACTTACTGAGTTACTACTATTTCTAAAAGCAAATTTATATTTATCGCACTGCAGGAAAACGTTGGCTTGTCTCCTCCCAAACCCTTGCACACAGCTTCCCTTCTTGAAAATAAGTGTCATGCTGTGCGGGTCTCCACACAACCCACATGGCATAGGAAAAAGTCTGGCAGAGTGCCAAATGAATTTTGAAGGCTTTCAAGGACTCATCCCTGGAGTGTCAGCAGGTATATTCTATTGAAGATTGTTAGGCATCTCTCTCTCTCTCTTTCTCTTTGTCTTTCTCATAAGTATTCGAGATAAGCGCTGTAATATCCATCTTTTATCATGATACTTTAGTCATGGACAAAGTTTGCATTGTTATTTCTTTCCTTTGGCTCATTTGCAAAGATGTTACTTTCAGATGATTTAATATGTATGTATGTATATATGTATATATGTATATATATATATTAATTTCCTAAATTATTGAGTCTTGTAGCTAAACTGATCTTTCCAGGGAATATTTGTTTTTACAAGGGTCCTTTTGCTAAATATTTATGAATCTTATGAATTGCTAGGTAAACCTCTGCCTTAACACTCACTTTCCCCGTTATTTTTATTCCTTATGAAGGGATCAGTTTGGTATTTTTTTGTTTTATACTTATTTTCATATTGTCTTCTGTTTAGTTGTTGTTTTTGCCCTTACTCTGTTTTTCTCGATGGATTTTGAGTGACCTCCTTCAAAGATTGCTGATGTTTTATAACTGTATTTTCATACATTTATTAAGCAAAAGTAATTAAAGTGAAAATGAGAGACTTTATTTGTTCATCTTTTGTCAACATTAAACCAAAAAATATCAAATGGTATTTTGAAAATGTTCTGCAATAATGATGACACCTTCAATTTTTTTTTCAGCTTCAATCGTTTTAGCATTGTACTTTTTATTAGAATATCTGGAATAAAGAACCTTGCTTTCTAGCTGTTTTTAACTCCTTTAAAGAGAAGTATTCAAATGAGAAAACACTTAAAGCAAAAATCCCACAACAAAATAATTCAAAATGAAAATAAAGTAAAACCTTCCCACAAAATCTATGTGACCTTTAACAACCACAAAGGTTGATAGATCGTTAAACACAATCAAACCAAACCAATCAAATGAGAATTGCTGGTGTCCAGAATAGCATTTATTTATGGAGAAAATCATAAATCATGTTTTCTCTCCATGTGTTGTTGGTAAAAGTATTAAAATGGACAGTTGATACATATACCTAAAATAAACAATAAAATGGACAGTAGATTGATATGCCGTAAAATAAACAATAAAATGGACAGTTGATTGATATGCCGTAAAATAAACAATAAAATGGACAGTAGATTTTAAAGCGTTCACTGACATCAAACCTACAAGATTAGGTTGTTTTTGTAATCTTTGAATGATGGAAATTCATTCCAATCCTGCAGAAAATGGCAGTCTAAACAAAACAAAACAAAAAAGCCTTCGATAGTAGAGATGTTGCACAATCCTAGATAGGTTTCTAGATGCTTGATGATAATCTACAAAATGTCTACAAAAACCAGCTATGATTTTTAAATTCCCGTTTCTTTATTGAAGAACAATTAGTTAAAATCATAAAATTTGTATCCGATATAGGAACCCAAGTAGATGTATCACCGGCGGCATTACTTAATATTTACTTTTAGTTTTTAAACATAAGAATTCAGTCCATTTAAAGTCAATTTAAAAGTATTCATTGTTAAGATGTTGGATCCAAATTTTGAATAGGATTATGTGCTAAGTAAAGTAATAAAAAAAGTATAATAATCCACTAAATGGATCCCCCTTATGTCTAACTTGGGTTGGTGCTCCATCAAGTAGATATATCCACTAAATGGAGGTTAAGTGTTAAACAGTTAGAAATGGTTAGAATCTTATATATTTAAATTTTGTAATTTGTCAGTGAAATGATTTGTCCTAAATTCACAAAAAGCTTTAGGTTTAATTTAATTCAATTTACTAAAATCAGAATTATTTTAGAAGAAAAAATGCTTTCATTTTTCAGATTTATTTTGGTTTTGGAATATCAGAAGCACCATATTATATTAGCCTTAAGGTAGTTATGAAAATAACATAATTCATGTCAGTAACTAAAAAAAACTGTGACTACACTCAACCTGTGTATGTAAGTGTTAAGTAAATATGACATTTTCAGTTATTGCAGGAGAATCTTGTAGAGCAGGAGATGGAACATAAAACATCATTGTTTATTTAATGAAGATTTTTAATTTAGAGAATCAGGCTGCAGTCTGGAAGATCCTCGATAAATTAGGATACTGTATTTTTCATGTTTACATTGAGATCTGGATGAATATTAGCGACCCTGTATCATAACCATACTAAGTGGAATCATGTAGGACTATTTTAGCTCCTGTGATCTTTTCCATAGACTTAATGGTTCATCTAATGACTTCCAGGGATGCCAGTATACCATTTACCTTTAATATCCCATATGTGCAAGATTATTTAACACTCAACAAATGACTTACACAAAGTTTGAAGTGCTTTTATACACAGGTTCTTCTTGCATGTTGATACTTGTCTTTTCAGGGTGACTTGTAAACCATATGTTAAACTCTGTCTCTGTCTGCAGACAAAGGTTGATAAGTTTGTATTTCTGTTAGCCGCCTAAGCAACTTTTGACCTGATTGATAAGATATCTGTGCCCATTAGCAAAGCCTGCAGTCAGTGCCTTTTGTTGTTTCAGTGCTGCTATTTCTCTCGACACAAAGGTAAAGGTAAATCAGTCTCGTGTTATTTTTTTGATACGTAGACATCACCTGAATAAGTTTGAGTGTCTCCACCAACAATATTTAGGGAAGAGCATTGGAATTTGACAAATGGGAACAATTGGTTTTTCACAAAAATGGATGGATGGATGGATGGATGGATGGATGATCATTGAAAGTATTATTCTATGATATTTTCTTAAATGGTGTTATGAGAATGGATGACCAGCAACTTGTAAGGGGAATTGTGTAATGGAAGCCATCCACAAAATAAAAACCCAGAAGCTCAAAAAATTATTAAATCTAGGCCCTTGAATCAAGTTGGAAAAAAAATATGATTAAGCTTATATTTTGTAAGTGCTTGTGTTAAAGGGTTTGCTTCCATAGTGGATCTGAGAGCCCCCAAAAAGTTAATGATATCTGTCTATCAGTTGTACAGAGCAAGGGTTCTGTAAAACGATGAGTGGTAAAGAGTGCCTGATTTTGGCTTGTCTGAAGAGGGCAAGGCTTTTGTTGTTTAGGTCAGGTCAGGTCAGGTCAGGTCAGGTCATAGCGATACTTGTTCAAGAGTTTGGCTATTATGCAAATTCAGTTCTTTTACTCAAATGGATTTTGAATTTACAAGTTGGAAAACAGATTCAAATGAAAATCAACATTCAGAGTGAAAAAGAAAAATTACCGTAAAATGTGTCACTTTTATCTTTTAATGATTTTATAATTTCCAGGTCAAACAAAGACAATTAAGCTTTTGATATCTATTAAACCAATTAAGTTCAAAGGATTTTTAATTAACTATGTTAGTTTCAGCAATTACCTCTTACTGATAACTCTATACGAGTTAAATCCATTCAGCTCATGGACATTTTTATGTTATTTTTATAATTTACTTCTTAATGTAAAATATTTGAGTATGTACTTTTGCATATCGGATTGAAAACATCTTCTCTGCAGATTATTTTATATTTTGTTTTACTAATAAGCACAATTGTTTGAAGTAGATGTTCCATAGACTCAGCTTTTGTATTAAAATATATGTTTCATTGAACAATCATATATTTATATTGCAACTGTGTGGATCTATATTTGATATTGTTTGAATATATATGCATGTATTTATTGCAGATGCTTCTATTTCATGTTATATTTATGTGGTTCCATTGTTTTTATTTGTTTGTTTGTTTTTTTTTACTAACATTGAGAAACTATACATATTGTTTTATTTTAATCACTGTGAAAGATAAAAAAAAGTAATTTTGTTTATTTTTTTTTCCATTTTTCTTGTAGATTCTGTCAGTTCAAATGAAAAACTCCAGAAAGCAAGTCCCTGGCACAACAATCCAGGATTAGGGTGGCAAACTAGCAACGACTTAGCTGTTGAAAAAAAGACAAAGGAGGTTTGGCCTTCAATCTGAAACAACAAATACTGGAACAGAGCCTCTCCTTTTGGAGGTAACTATGGTTCCATTAATTCAGGATCTGTGATATCTAGCTCAAGCTACCCAAGCCAAGGTCTTGAGACCAGTCAGGGGTCAAGTGCCATGCAGGGTCAAAGTACTTCAGCGTGGAGCTCTAATCCCAATTTCAATGGAATTGAACGGCATACCTGGAATGCTGGCAACATCTCTAATAATTCTGCTGCCAATATCAACAATGCAGGGTGGAGTGCACTCCCCCCGAGTCTTTCGATGAATAACCAGGGCCATAATATGCAAATTCGTGTCAGTTCTGCTGGAAGTGATGCCAATTCAATGAATTCATTTACTTCAAATAACATCCCCAGTATGGCCTGGGGAGGACCTGCTTCTCAGGGTGGTGGGGGAATTGGTCGCCCCCCAAGTGCAGCCATGCAACTGATGCAGCAGCATGCTGGTGCTGGCACAGGGGATATGAACAGTCACAACAGATCTGTACCAAGCAATGGTGCTTCACTCAACACAAGTGAACCTCAGGGTGGCTGCCAGTCAAGGGGGGGACATGCTGGCAATCCATTATTGTGGCAGGGGGTCAACCAAGGTATGCCACCACCGGGTACGTCTTCACTTCGTGGCAACCCTTGCAATGAGTCCAGTTGGAATAGTGTCAATGTTCCAGGCATCGGAGGAAATAGTAACCAGAATAGTCGATCGCTCATGATCAACAATCAGGGAGACGACAAGCAAATGGACAACCCGTGCCAGCAGAATCCGGGGGATGTCTCCTCCAATTGGAGCGTATTGTCGGGTGCCAACAACGCTAATGTTAAAAAGAACACGAGCACCTGGGACCGAGCTGTATCCCCGGCGACCAGTGTTGGTCCGGAGTGGAGCAACGCTGCCGGGCAAAGGGGAGGCAACAATCAAGTGGCAAGCAACGCAAACTTACAAGCCCAGTGGAGTAACGCCACTGCCAACAACAACAACAACAACACATCTAGCAACAATAATAGCAACAACAACAATGGCAACAAGAACAACACAAGCAACCACCACCATCATCCAGGAGGAGGGGGTGGCGGCTCATCATCTTCGAATCCACCCAAATCGCAGCCCAGTACTTGGGCCCAGGCTGCTGCTGGTAAGGGACTCAACAATTCGTCAACTTCCAATTCCAATAGTGGGAACTCTGCTGCTGCTGTCGCTGCTGGGAACAATGGATCTCGTTCCGCGATCACGGCTCAGCGTGATGAGATTAAACGGTTGATTGAAAGCAACGAAGGTTGGGGATCACGACCAATCAGGCAGGACAGTACCTGGGTTGTGCAATTCTCTCCCAAATCAAAACGGAAATTCGAGGAGGAATCTAACGTGTGGAACAACGGCAGCAGCAACGGCACTGCTATCTGGGAAGGAAGCAAGGATGGAACTGCAATATGGTATGGTACTGCTGGACGGCCCGGGGCATCAAGCTACCACCACGAGACTGACAATCCTAGCACATGGGCTGATAAATCTAACAAACCCTCATCCTCAGGTGCTGTTGGTACTGGTACAAATGGGCCCGGTGGCCCCAACAGCAACAACCCTAACAATCCCAACAATCCAGCGCGGTGTGTCAGTACAGGTGGCGTCGGTAGCGGTGGTGGTGGTGGTAACAGTGTGATTGGGAGCAATCCGGCCAGCAGTAACAGTGGCGGTGCACCAAATATGAGCAACAACACCAACCCTGTTGGTGGCCAAGGTAACAGTAGTATGAGTGGCAGCAGCAGTAACGGTATGGGTGGCAGCATCTCTGTTCGAAACAGTCAGCCTGTTGAACCACAGCCCAACATTGGCAGCAACAACAGTGATAAGAATGTCGGTATGTGGGGCAGCAATGGAGGAGCGGGCGGAGTAGGGAGCAGTGGCGGAGGCCCAGGGAGCGTAGTGGGTGGAGGCAGCAGCAGTAGTAGCAGTGGCAGCAGTTCAGGAGGGAACAATATTGGTGGTGGTGGTGGTGTTGGCGGACAAGCCAAGAACTGGAACAAAACAGAGACAGGTTCGTGGAATGCCAACCATTCCAATACCAACAATCCCAGTAACAACAACCAGATCCCCAACAGCAGCAACAATATCAATAAAGGGCCGAAGGTTTTCGGACACAACAACAGTGGCTGGGAGGAACCATCCCCTCCGTCCCAGCGTCGGCAAGTTGACAACGGCACCTCATATTGGGGTGACCCCTCACAACAACCACAACCTCAGAATTGGAATAGTATGAACAGTGCACAAAAGCAGCAGCATCAACAAAGACAAAAAGACGAGAACCAGTGGAACAAAGGAACCAAGCAACAAAATTCTGGTTGGGGAGAGCCAGTTTCAACGAAACCCCAAGTTGATGATGGAACCAATATTTGGGCCCCTAGCGCTCAACAACAGGTAAGAATCTTCTATTCACTTGTATCTGCTTTTTTGCACTTGGATTTTATTGATTATTGTCCTTCTATCATTTACTTTCACCGAAGGTCCCTGACTTGAAAAATGAAGTGGGCATTCATTCTACAACGGTTATTCAGACTTTTGTCCTCATTCTTATTATTTTTGACCGAATAACCCTTCAGTCTTCCTCAGTTGACCTGGGGAAGTCGATTTGGGCCAATGGGTAGGCAGTCGGTCTTAAGAATCGTAGTTCGCGAGTTCAAATCCAATTCGTTATGTTTGCGTTCATATTTGGACTAATGTCCTTGGAAAGACGATTTGGTCCAGTCGATAGGCAGTCAGATTTCGAAATCGTAGTACGCGAGTTCGAATCCAAGTTGTCCCCTACTCATCAATTCTACCTTCTTCTCTCCGTTCCCACATTTCTTTTTATCCCTTCTTTCTTTCTTTCTTTTCTTCTTTCTTTCCTTTCTTTCTATCCCTTCTTTCTTTTCTTCTTTCCTTTCTTTCCTTTCTTTCCTTTCTTTCTTTGCCTTCTTTCTTTTTTTCTAGCCTTCTCAAGAGCAAGGTTTATGAACAGTGTAAGAGTGAAAATTTGTCCTCAGAATACCTTAACTAGAAATATTGTATATAAAGAAGTTTTGTAAATTGTTTCATTTTTTTTAATTAAATACACAAGTCAAATCTTATCACAACTTATTCAAACATCTATAGATTAGGAACAAGATAATTAGTATTGAAAATATACAAGTCAAATCTTATCACAACTTATTCAAACATCTATAGATTAGGAACAAGATAATTAGTATTGAAAATATACAAG
>JAYKTE010000086.1:117199-148027 GCA_036873565.1 Xipholeptos notoides
CTTCAGAGTTTTCCTTCTCCTAGATGCCTGTCTTACCAAAGACTAAGGGTGCATCTACCCAGTGGTTTAATCGCACCTCCAGACACTAACCTGGGTATTTCCACGTCCCGGCTCAAGATATGGTACCTGGTATTCATAAATGGGTTATAATAACATAATAATGAATGAATTAAGATTAATTGATTGTTTGGTTTATCGGCCTATCAACATATGTGGTCATTTAAGGCCAAGAAATAGATTAAGAGAATTGGAATAAAAATAATAATAATCCTTAAAAATGTCCTATGTCCCTACGAATATAAATCAAATAATCTAAAAATAAAAGCAAGAATTCTTTCAAATAAATACAAAGGTTAAAAATATTTGATTGATTGATTGATCTGTTTAGCGGCATATCAACCATCTTGGGTCAAAAATATTTGAAGTTCAATAATAAAAAATGTGAGTTTTAGGAGCGTCAATAAATGGAATAAAAATGTGCCAGAGAAGGGAAGGTTCTGGACAAGGATAGAAACAAAAGATATCCATAACAGGTAAGGAATGCAAGTGATATATCCAAGTGGTGACTAAAAACAATAAAACACTTATCTTTTGGCAACTGTTTTTTTCACAGACAATCTTTAAAATACTGAGTGAAAAATGTCTTTCCAACCTTTATTTTTAATTTAATTAAACGAGCAAAGTCAAATTATTTAAACAACAAAAAGATTTAATAGAATAGAAAATAGAATGATTTACTCAAGAAGGCTGTCTAAAAAAATTGAAGAAATTCAAATTTTTATAAATAGCATTTGATGGGTTTGGCTAGTAACTTTTCTATTTGGCTAGTAAATGAAAATATTTAGTTGTCAAAGGTCAACTAAAATGAAAAATTTATTTAAACATTTGGATCCCGAATGGCCAATATATCAGCCCTGATGACCTAGGGCAAAAGATGACACAGCCAATATTTCGGCCCTCCATAGTCCTCTTATATAACAGCTCTGATTGACTCATAGTAATAGAGTGGAAGATTACCCTGGTGACCCAGGGCAAAAGACATAGCAGTAATAGAACGGCTCAGATTCTCTATATATGATAATTTTGCTAAGCAGGGTCCAAAGGGTTAAAAACAAATTATACAAACCATGTTATAATTACTTGTCTGAATTTGTGAGAGGTTTAGACCATCATGATTTCCAATAATAATTATGCAATTTTGAACTTTGCTATCCTATCCTCCTAAAGTTTTTAGAAATTAAAATAGCTCCAGTTCAAGAAATACTGGATTTTTTTTTAAAGCTAAAAATTATTTGATATACTCTTATTTTGGTTTATGCCATTTTATACTTGTACATGTATCAATATCATTAAAGCTTTTTCTTTGGTAAATTAGCTCTGGTGATTCTTCAATTATTTTTTGGTTTTTATCAACTCACTTTCATTGTAGTAATGAAACTGGCTATTGGTCAAGTCTCTTGTAACATCTTCAGCTGGCATTAAATGAGCCAAGAGTGGTTGATATGCATCTTCAGAGCAGCAAGTAAGTACTTCATAGACCAACACTGATCGGCTGCAAGAGCTTCAGACGCACGAACCTACTCACTCATCTCAAGTCTCTTCAGTTTTAAACTCTCATCGTAACTTAATCTTGTATCTAAACGTGGTATTGTGTATATTTGTTTTACATCATATCAACCATTTTAGGTCATTTAATGCAGAGAACAATCATTTTATGATAAAGGTTCTTTTGTCCACTTGTATTTTTTTTTAATATCACAATGTGCACTATTTAACCCATTATTGGAAGGGAAATGGAATACATACCTTTCCCAAGGTATAGGAGGAGCTTAAAAACCTGCTTTAAGTATGAGGTTAGAACTCCAACTGAATGTTTATCTGGTGGACCTGGTTTGGTCAGTATGATAGATTATAGTTTTATCCTGCTGAAAAAGAATCAGTTCTACACTAATAAAAGCTTTTAGTCAATAAGAATAATTATTCTAGCATTTTTATGTAACCCTGGTTTGATCCCTTATTCTAAGAGAGTGCCCAAATCATGTTAAAACTTCTTTTATCGTCATACAAAATGGATATCCAGTGGAATATTGTGTTGGACTGTTTTAATTGAATTTTTTTCTAATCAAAGATCCAAATAATCTACCTGCGTTTTTGCAATGGAATTTTTGTTTTAAAAAATGCTGATTCATTAATTCATAAAAGAAAATTAATTTCAAAGAGTTACATTTTAAATGGATGTACTTGATAAAAATAGGGTTTAACAAACTCATCAAGTCAATCTGAATTATTCTTAGATTACTGACCACTGAAATCCTATTCCAAATAGATATCTCATCTTAACTTAAGTCAAGAGTTATGTTCCCCGTTAAAAAAATTAATACAAAATGGAAGGTCAAGTTGTTGTTCCATGAATTATAACAAAACCTGCAACACAAAATTTGTTCTTGTACTGCTAAACTCTTTTTTTAAAGTCTCTTAAAGCGATACACTCTCTTTGACAAAACAATCTATAGGAACAGCAGAATGAATGGAAATAGTAAATTTCCTCACTTTTAAGGAGAAAGTAAAATATTTTTCAAGTGTTTTGAACTCACCAAGTACTAACTAAAATGTAAAACTTCAATTATAAACAACCATTATGGAGTTACTTCAATTTTCTTAGATTAGAAATTAAGTGCAGTAAAAATTGCTTAAATTAACATTCACATGGCTGAATTTTCAAAATTGTCGTTCAACTGATCTTTAATTTCTTACAAACTATTATATAGCAATTTTTCCCAGTCATCGACATTGTAATGGTGGTTCTTCATTAGTTTTGAATTTTAAACTTTTTACAGAGATAAAAAAATTTAAGAATGGTAGAGAGATAAGAATAAAAACTTTTTCTAAAAAAAAAATAAAATATTCAAAATATGATTTTTTTAATTTAAATTATTTATGGTATTCAGTCAAGACTTAATTTCACTCGTAAAAGCAGTAATTATTTAAGATACTAGTAGTCAAAAATAACTGGAAAAAAAATTAATCATTATTTAATGTATGTCTTCTAAAGTTTTCTTTTAATCATATATTTATTGGTTAGAAATGAAAATACAAAGTGTTAACTAAGAATGGTGAATGATAAGACAATGTTCTTAAATTTGACCAATTTAAATTCAAATCACATAACTTGAAAAACTTATCTGGACAATGTATGAGCCTAATTCAATTGTCCAGGGTTAATATTTGAGCAAAACAAATGACATATTGGAAAATGCTTTAGCAGAAAAATATATGCGAAAAGCTTTCATTGAGTGCAAAAGAATCATACATCTTGTATGACACAAATAAAAATCACGATGTATAAGAAATATCATCTAATGTAGTCAATCAAAATGTATAGATATATTGTAGCAAACAATTTATATAACTATTTTTGAATCAATACTTGATTAAGTATGTGAAAAACAAGATTAATAAACCACTTCAATTTCTTCAAATTACTTGTTATTTTAAACTGCAACAATTTTTTTTTAGCATATAACCCAAAATTTAATTGTTCTTAATACAACCTGTGCCAAACCATTGCAAACATCAATACCATATTTATAATAATAATTATTATTGCTGTGTTAGCAATTATTTTCTGCTAATAAAAAACACAATTCACAATAAGAGTAAGGACACATCAACAGTCAAAATGCACTTTAGGAGATATTTTTTTTTATTCAGTGACTGTATGCATCCACACAAGATATATTGTTGCCTTCACAAATTTAAAAAAAAAAAAGGCAGCCATCAGGTACTTAGTGTTACTTTTGCTTTTCTAAAAATCAGTCAGAAATAAAAAAAGGAAAATTTTTTTTTCATTTTATTAAAAGTTTTTTTTGTGTTTTTTTTGTGTTTTTTTTACCAATACCTATTATTTTAATTTGAACAATTTCAACCCTTTAAATTTTTTTTATGATATCACTGCACTAGCTTCATTAGCCACATTTGATTTAGATTTCAAAGACTGCAATGCCTTCTCTCGTAATAACTTCTCAAGTTTCTCCTGCTCGGCACTACTGTCAGAAACAGCCTGGTAAAAAGAACAAAGAGAAACAATTGCCATATGTCAATTTTATCAATGAAACATTTGTAACATATAATTGGAAAAAGGTACATACATTTTTAATAGGGGAAATTCTACAAAGTATTAAGTAAATTATTTCTTCACAAACATATAAGTTTGTAAGTACCTGAACATATATTTAGTTGATCAAATAGATTTTTTGTAAAAAAAGAAATTCTAGCTAGTTTGAAATGTTTTAGTTAATATAAAGATAATTGACTTTTAAAATGTCTGCTTCATTTTGTAAAGGTTTATATCAATCTTGAGTTTGTTTTGGTTATTAAATTTCTTTTTTTTTCTACAAGAAAGCAATGATAAAAGGTTTTAAATAGCAAAGTTTTTTGGAGTAAACATGTATCCTCAAAACATTTCTCAAAAGAGATTTTTGTTGTCCTGAACTTTTAGTACTTTAATACCCAACTCCCCATAATCACAGCCAATTAGCATAAGTCACAAGTTTGGGTCTTTGATAAGAATACCCAGTCATAAATACAGACATTTCTGTTAGATTCTTGCAAGTTTGTGACAAAAAATTGGAGTTTTAGAGGTAAAGTAATATTTTTAACTAAATCTTAATTCTTTGATAAAAACTGTAAAACACTTACCTCACCTTCCTCTTCCTCTTTTCCCTTTTTGTGCTTGTGCTTCTTGTGTTTTTTATGCTTTTTGTGCTTCTTCTTATTTTTCTTCTTCTTCTTTGTACCAGCATCACTGTCTGAACCCTGAAACAGAAAAAAATTATCAAGTAAAAATGCTTGTAATAATTCATACTTGATCTAAGAGAATAGAAAATAAAGCAAAATGGTTTCTGACTTAATTTTTCCAAAAAAAATATCCATTTTGATTTAATAAAATGTTCCATGTAAAAAATATTTTTTAATGCAATCACTGGTAAAATGTCAACAAAAACAGCATTTCTGGTTTACAATTACAGTACAATTCAAATTAAAACAAGAAGTAGCAGCAGCTTTCAAACTGAAATTTTTTAAATTGGCTAAACTTAGGCCTTGTTTATCAGCCTTTATCTCATTTGTTTAAATGTACTTACTAACCTTCCTTTAAGCATAACTTTTATACAAATATTTTTATAACATTGATTTTTAAGAGAAATCATGCCGTCATTTGATAAATAAACAAATACACTTGTAATCATTCACTTTTATATTAAAATCTTTTCATGCCACATTCCCTTCTACTTCCCATTACCATCTTTTTTACTAATATCATTTAATATGAATAACCATAAAAACATTTAAAGACACTCTTTTCTAGTGCATGCCCGAGGAATGATTCTATGAAAAAAAATGCCTTAACTATTTTAAAACCCTAAAATAAGAGTTGACAAAACACAGAGCTACAATTTTTCTCAAATATCAACTGAATATATATTCCTTTTTCAAATATTAGAGTTCACTTCAATATACGAATTTTTAAAAAAATTCATTCATCATAATTAGGGCTGTGACAATATTCTTTTATTAAAGAATATTCCCCCTAGTTATTAGGGCTGTGACAAGAATATTCTCTAGTAAAAGCATATAGTCACATCCTACTAATAACTACAAAAACAGTCAAGTAACAGCAAGAATATTCTTTAATAAAAGCATATAGTCACAGCTCTAATCATAATTTATTCTCAAACTTCTCAAAGTAGATTTAAAGAAAATTCTGATTTACCTCAGAAGAAGATGATTTTTTCTTCTTTTTCTTCTTTTCTTTTTCCGGTGCTTCAGACTTGACTCTCTTCTTGGTTGAATCTGATCTGGCTAAATGAGCCTTTTCTGTGCTAGCAACAAGCATCACGTCAGTATCCATAGAATCAGGTTTGACAGCTGTAGCACGAGGACTTCCCAATGGCTGACTTTTAGACAGGCACTCTGGACTACTTAGCAATGCCTGTTGGCTTTCCTTTCCCAGACTTTTGGACTTTTTAGGAGAGGGATCTACAAGTTTGCTAGAATCTGCATCATCCCTGGACTTCTTGGAGGGGGGTGGGGATAAGGATTTTTTCTTCCTAGCCGGTGAAGGTGAACGACTTGCGGACAGACTCTTCGACCTTGATCGCTTGTTCATAGACCTATCTTCCCTGTCTGCAGACTGGGAAAGTTCTCGGGATTTTCTCTGGCTCACAACTGATGGGCAAGTCGGTTGTCGGTCCATCATGGTTTTACCAACTTTTTGAACAGGAGAACTAGGAGAGGCAGACTGCCTGTAGCGTTTTGGAGAAGGAGAACGAGAAGCAGAAGATGAAGATTTTTGATGTGAAGACGATACTTGGCGTCTGGCTGAAGACAATATGGTCACCTCAGGTGAGACTTCACGTCGTGTAGCAGGTGAATCAGAACGGCTTCTATCTCTTTTGCCTGACCCCGATAGACTTTTCTTAGATACACGAGGAGGTGATTCAGAAGATGAACGGCTAGCACGAAGTACTTTGGGAGGGGGAGAGGGTGACCTGGATCGAGAGATATTTCTTTTTTGGCGAGATTGCTGTGGGGGCGGAGAATGAGAGGATGAACGTCTCGGCCTGGGGGGTGATGATCGGTAAGGGGAATGGTGTCTCATCTGACGATGTGGCGGACTCTCTGGTGATACGTTCCTGCTGTGCTTTCTACGTAAGGTTTCAGGTGAAGGAATGTTTCTTCTCCTTGGAGGCGAAGGAGAACGAGAAATTTCTCTTTGGCGGAATGATCCACGCATCCTGTCTCGAGATCGACCAGGAGAACGAGGAGGTGGACTTCTGGTTTATCAAAAAGAAAAAGAAAAAAAAATTTTTTGTATATGAAGAAAACAACGGTAAAGAAGTACAAAACAGTTGTGTAAATAGCTTAAAATCTTTTTTTCTTAAAAATTTTTCAATCCAATTTTGAGTTTCAAGACACGATTTTATTTAGATTTATAAAACAAAGAGTGCTAACCTTCTTGTTCTAACTGGAGAATACCTTTGAAGAGGACTTCTTCTATATCTTTGTTCTCGAGGAGACCAACCATGTGCTGGACCGTAATTGTATCTGGAAACATAAATCAAACAATAAAAACCTCATTTCATTTATATTAAGTACATACATGTTGATAGACAATTAAAATAGCAAAAAAAACAACACTTTAAGTACACTGATTAATGAGGAAATAATCTTAAACAGAAAAATTAATAAAAATTCATAATAAATTCATTTGGTGTTCTAATTAGATCATTAATTATAGAAATTAATTGACAGTTTTATTGCTGAGCAATTCGAATTTCTTATCAGTAACTTTAAACTTTTTTTCATAAATGTGAAGAAAAAGAAAAAAAAAGATATAAGTAAACTGTTTCATAGCTTCAAACCAAGATGACTGACAGCAAACCTCGACTGATAGATAACTTGGTAATTTCAGAAATAAGAGAGATTTCAATGATAATTTTAGTTTTAAATATTTTCGGAGTCTTAATAGTTTTGCATTTTTAGAGAGGAGAGTTTTAGCTAAAACCTTTAACGACAAAATATAAACAATATTTTAGTAAAAATGTATAAGTATTTTTGATTTTGTGAAATAGACACAAAAAAAATTTACATAGAAATATCTTTCCACCATTCATGTGTTCAATATTAAAACTAATAAATTACAAAGGAATTTCTACGATAAGCAATCAAATGAAAATTCTTTTAGAGGAGTTATTAAAGATAGTTTGATAGAAATGTTATAACTCAGCAAGAAATGATCATTCTGGATTCACAATATATTTTAAACATTGCATTTTCTAAATCAAACATAGAATCAATTCGAAAGTTGAAAGGTAAAGTAGGAAATAAGACAAATAGGAACAATTTAGTTGGGTTTTTTTTTAAATCAATATCTGGACATATATTTTGCTCTCTAGAGAATTTTCAACAGATAAAATACAGGAGAAAGCAAAAATATTAATTAAAAAAAAACAACAAATAAATTGTTCCTATTTGTCTTATTTCATATTAATATTGTCTGGATATATATATATTTCCTAAATATACATACATTATATATATATATATATATATATGTAAAAAATGGAAATTAAATTCAGACAATGTGAAAAATATACATATGAAAAACAACCATTAACAACAATATATATATATATACATATACACACACACATCTATATATATATATATTGATATTATTTCTTACAACTTCTTACATAATCTTTTTCCAAAATACTAACAAGAAAATAAATTCAATTTCCATTTTTTACACACACACACACAAATATATATATATATATAATGTATGTGTACATTCTATGTTTGATTTAGAAAATATTTAAAGGTATGAACCTTTAAGGAACAAGTTAAAACTTAATGGAGACCTGCGCATATTATAAGGAGACGGACGCCGTCTCATCCTCCGAGAACCAGGATCTCTGATGATATCTCTTCTGCCATAACGATCACGGGGTCTGGAAGGGGAAGGATAACGACGATTCCTCGGGGATTCTGATCGCCTGTCTCTTCTATCACGAGTGTCTTCTTCAGGTAGAGGAGAGAAAAAATACAACTACAATTAAATAGCTTAAAAAAAAAAATAGCTGATATGAAATTTGTTCTTCAAATATTTTTCTGATACTAAAACATTAGGTTGTGCTAAAACTTCGTAAACACTTGCGAAAATTGAAATTTTACTCGCAAGTAATAAAACAAAAAAAAATTATTCCTCAAAAGGCTATCATTTTTCAAGACTTTCTGCCACCGATCTGCAAGCTTCCGGATCTGGTGAAAGTACTATTCAGCCAGCTTTGAATCAAATTCAAATTCAGTCAAACTTTGGGGATGACCTAATATTGAAGTATTCAGCCAAAAATTTAAAAACAACTATGATTAAATTTGACTCTTATATTAAAGTACACATCAATACAGGAAAAACAAAACAAAACATCTGGTTTGGTTTTAAATTTATGATTATTTTAACCAATGTATCCAATAAAAAGTATATAATTCAAATTGGCAATTACATGATCAGTATAATGCAAAAAGAAAAAAAAAGAAGACAAGTTTACATAATTAGGAAACTTAAGTTCGTGCATCCTATTGGCTTGTCCCTTTTTACCCCTTGGCTATATACCCAGATATACATATGCTCTTTTACCAAAAATATTGTAACAGCATTATGTTACAAAATTAATGGAGTAAGTTTTATTCAAAAAGGCATATTTTGATAAAGAAATGCTTACAAAATATAAGTTTAGTAAATAATTCAATTTGGGATGTTAAAAAAAAAAAAAAGAAGAGGCCAGAAACTCTATAGATTATTTTAATTTAATTGTACTATTTATTTAATGCATAAAAGTAAGGCTGTTATAGATCTGTAACTACGAAAAAATTGTTTAGCCAAATTTATACCCATGCAATATCATTTAGAAAAGAAAGAAAATTTACTCTGTGGAGGAGGCTCATCCTCTGAAGAAGATGAACTGCTGCTGGAACTTTCAACTGTATCTTCATGTGTACGGTAATGGCGCCGTTGTTGGATGCCAAGTTTAACCGGAGAAACAGCCTTTGCTGGTTCATGATTCTGATTTTGTTTAGTATCCTATAACAAGTGGTGAGCAAAAGAAAACAAAAAGGTGCAATTTGATAGGTTTTTAAATGTTTATAATCAACAAGTAATGATTGTTATTGTATGAATTCAGTAGAAAGAAATTAGAATGTTCCCATGCATATAATGGCTGCTGTCAGATAAGGTCAATATCTGATTATCAAAAGAAAGAAATGTGGAGAAAGAATCAACTCAGAAAGAGAAAAATGACAAAAAAAAGGAGGATCAGAAAACATTGGTTTTGATTGTATTTATTGCAAAAAAAAAAAAGGTACCTTCTTTTTTCCCATAAGAAATCTAAAATTTCTGTTAAACTAAAAAAAAAAATAAACCAACAGAATAAGTGTGTAAAAAAAACAAAAAAAAAAAACAATCACCATGGCATCATTCTGTTCTGAAAGGACAACCACTCATTAAATATTTAACTGTTCATGTACAATTTTCCCCAATCTCAACAATATGACTTGAGTAAAATTCAGCATCTCATAAATGACCAGGTGAGCAATATTAATTGATGTGGAATGAAGACAAATCTTTTGAGATTAGTCATGCTTATCATTTTGTTTGAAAGTAATTCAGTTTTTCATTTATTTGCCAACACAACTATTTAGTATTTTTCGATTTCATTTGTTTTGTTTCAAATCATTCCATTTATATGTATATTTCACAAATTGAAAAACAATCTTGTTTTTCAATTTGTGAAATAAATAGCAAAATTTATCAAAAATTCAAACAAATATTCACTTGATCATATTTTACAAAATTATTGATTAAAAAAAGAAAAAAAAAGAAGAAAACTCTAAAAAATTTTTAAAATTACAAATCCAAACTTATATTGAAAATTTTAAACAATTTAGAAACTATCGTTTTAAAATATTATTTCAATGTCTGAAGAAACCATTAAAGCTGGATTTTTGCTAATTATTGATAAATTTATATTGAAAATTCAATGGATACAAATGTACATTAACAAATACTAATTAATTATATTTATTAAGTAGAAATTCTAAGCAAATGACGGAGTAAAATAGGAAGTTTAGGAAAACAGGTTTTGTGGCAAAAAAATAAATGAATAAGTACCATAACAATAAAAGAAGATAAACATAAAGAGGATATTCAACATTCTCAAAATGTTTAAGAAATAAAAACCAAGTAGATATGATGAGTGACTAACATATAAAAAGGAAAATGTTTACAGGAAACAAAAATAAATGGATATATGGTATTAGAAAAATTTTCCAAAAGAAGGGATTACATTTAATTAAACCAATCAAGGGTAATAATATTGATATTTGGTAAATTGAAAAAAACCTCCATACATTAGGAAAATGCCTTTTGACTTACATACACAATTATTTCTTTCAAATTTAAAAAAAAAAAGGGAAGATGCAACTGAATTTGGCATAGTAAAAAAATATCAATCATAAAATTGATGATAAAGAAAAAAAAATCAATTCTATACTTTTTGCTATAATATCAATGTGTCCATATGCAATATAGGAATGGATTTCATTTGATTTGTAAATTTAGAAAAATGATAATTAACGAAGACCAGTTATTAACTATAACATTCTCAATTCAATTGTCACAATAAACAATATCAAAGATGAAAATTATTTAGTTATATTAAAAAGTAGATTTGACCAGGTTGAATAAGAATAAAAACAAAAAACAAACTATGAATGAAATATACCCCTTACATTTTTATAGAAAAAAAAAATTAAAAAGAAAAACTTATCAAAAAATAAAAATATTGTAGTATAGTGTTGTAGTGGTAGATATTGTTATAGCATTTTGTTCCTTTGGAGATTCTCCAGTTTGTTTGTTGTAGCTGGTCAGAGTAGGCTGAAAGCATAGTCCATTGTGATTTGGGTATCATAGCAGCAGGTATTTTAAAGCAAGCCTACTAACATCATAGGCCAGCACTAAATTTTATTTTATTACTGGTAGCAGTACATCATTTGAAATCAAGGAATTAGAGCCATTCAACGCTGGAGCATCAGAATCACTTTAATGAACTTCCTTCTGTCACCGTTTTTCAATGGCCACTGCAGAGAATTGGACTGACAAAGAAAAATAGTCATATAATGCTAAAAATGTAAACAAGTTAATTCTCAAGAAGAATTCAACTATTCAAAAATATTAAAAATCTTACTACTCAATTACAATGCTACTGGCATAAAACATATTCAAAGAGAAAATGATAGAAATTAATGATGAGGTATAGGTCTTTACAATACAGTACAAAAGTTTTCTCCTAAATTTCTTACTGCATGGGCAATAAATTAGGATTCAGATAAGATTCAACTTCTCTAGTTATAAATTATTAAACTTTTATGCCAAATGAATGTATTAAAATAATGAAATATTTTAATGAAATAGTATTTTTTCTAAGCAACAGCTCCATATTATAAATAGGAATGGATATAAAATTAAAATCTAATTGTGAATTTTAGATTTAAAATAAAAATATATTTGAGTGAAGAACATTTGAATTTTACTTTTTCGGCAGCCAATATTCCTAATAAAATAATCTGATCATCGTTTTAAGATATTTATTTGGTTTTCAATAAAAAAAAAGTTAATTATTGTTAAAAAACCATAAAAATAACTTAATCTAGTACAACTTTTAGAAAAAAAATGAAAATAAGTAACAAAACTTACTTCATTAATATGGCAACTTTGTATAGTATGTTTTTTTGTTTTTTTCTATTATTCTATAACTTGAATTTTTATAATTCATTAATTAAAAAATAATTAAATGAAAAGAAATTCATTTCTTTTATTGATAAAGCAACATAATAAATTAAGTAGTCATTAAAGCTTACTTCCATTGACTCTGTTCATCAGTTTTGTTTTATTTGTCACTAAGATATATATCTATTACGTTGTGCACCAAACCAAGTTATGAAGAAGGCCAATTGTCATTTTAAAGATGGTTACAAATTCAATTTATTAAAAAGAAAAAACTTTGCCAAAAAAATTAACATATTGAAATGTAAACAAACTTTAAAATCTAAAACAATTACATTGGATATTTTTTAAAAAACTTTTCTAAGAATGAAAAAGAAAGTTCCAATAATTATTTAGGCTTAGTCTTAAAATATCTTGAAGAGGAAAACTTGCAGTGAAACATTATCTTTCTTCTTTCAATGAATATTCAAGTTATTAGGGAAAATATGCCCTGTTCGAAACAGGACATCTTTTCACAATTTTTTTATTAAGTAAAATATTTTCTAAATATATATATATATACACACACACACATATATATATATATATATACATATACACATTAATGCTAATTTCTGAACAATTGAAAACCGTGATAACATTCCTATATAATTTTATTAAATTTCAATAGGTAACATTAAGTCAAATTAATTAAAACTTAATAAAATCATAGAGGAATTTTAATTAGATATTGTGTTATCTGCTTCTGATATGTTTGTAAAAGGATTCCGTAAAGTTCAAAACTTGTCAAGAAAAAGAAATAATTCAAACTTGGAATTATGTACAGAAAATTGAAAATAAGTTTATTCAAGATACCTAATACTTCAAATGTTATTTGCCAATAGCATTGTTTCTGGCTATTTTTCGAATAAATAATAAAAATATAAAAGGAAATATATAAAAAATAATCTACTTCTTAATAATCCTAAAGTGGGAAAATTCTGCAAATGGAATATAGAAAAATGATAAATATTGTTAATAAATGATATGTTAAAGACATTTTTAAAATAGCTTACCTTGATTCAAAGATATCTGTAATGATATTGTTGAAGATCAGAGAAATCCCTCGCTGAGCAACAGCTGTGTTCTAAGAGTTCCTGAAAGTGTCCTGGTTAACATAAATGGTCTCCAGTTGCTGTTTATGGAGATGTGTTCAACACTGGATGTGTGCTTCCAAAAATAGAATAACTTCAACAAATCAGGTGTGTCTCTGTTTGGTTTCCAGTAAAAAAGAAATAGACTAACTTAGGGACAAATGCCAATAAAACTACAAAAATGGAAGCATCAATTAGTGGATTCTTTTTTGTAGACAACAACAGGATGAAGGTTACTATATGACAACACCAGAATTTGGAGGGCGTGTGAGGATTCAAGAGAAGTGAATATTCTGCACAAACTCTGTTTTTTTCTTAAAAGCATATTTAGTGCTTGGTTAAAAATAATTCAGATAAGTTTCTTTTCAGCTTATCCTGAAGCAGTGTGTTGCCATTTTCTGAATGGTCTCTCCTTGCATGCCAACTAAAAGTCAAGGCAATGAAAAGACTTATTTGTTCAATAAAATCTACATTAACATTAATATAAACAGTAGCCATACAGACTACTATATAGAATTAATGTTTATTCCCAATCAAGTCTCATAATTGAGGTAGAAGATCTACCATGTCATGAGAGAAAAATATTTACATGCAAAACAAAACCCCAATTTGTTGCTCTCTGAAGATAGGCAAATGAGGTTATTCTTGTTTTGAATATGAAAGATTCAGTATTTGGTGAATTGGATGCAATGAGATGCTGATATTTTAAATATCTATTAGTTAATCTTACCTCTTTTGGAGAAAGTATAAACTAAAGTTGCTTTGGAAAAAATAAAAATTTAGACAAGCTAAATGGGAAACCAAGATGCATGTTTTAAGTATTGTAGGAAATAAAGGTTTATCCAAGAGGCTGATAAAAGGTAAAAAAAAAAAAGAAGCAAGGGAGACAACATGACACCTAGAAGTAAATACTGTTGCCCAGGTCTATGTTGTAAATACTTGAATAGAGTAAGTAGCCCCAGCTGTGTAGTTGCTGAGACAAACTGGAGGAAATTCTTCATCTTGTCTTCAATAGATTTGGCTCCAAAACAAAAAAAAATCTGTATATTTCCTGATAATAGATGATCATCTGTCCAAAACATTTAATATTTACAAGAAAAAAAAAATTATGAAGAAACCAAATTTCTAAAGATTAAGAGGGAATACTGGAAAAAGACAGGCAAAATATTTGATGATGAGGTAAGTTTTTAAAAATTCTATTAGTAATAATAATGTGGCCTACTTTACATCTATAAGAGAGGCTCATCAAAGTTATCAGCAAACAAAAATGGGTTACTTTAACATTATTCTTTTCTTTAATGTTTTTTTTTAAAGTGAATAAAGTTAATATCTTGAATATAATTCTATCTTGAATGGCAATATGTCTGGAGTTTACATTAATTACCAACATACATATTGAAAATTTCAGCAGAAAATTAAAATTGATCACTGCACATCAATTTAGCTTTAATATTATCAAGGACTAATATTTCTCCCATTTTATTCATTAAGTTTACATAGACTAAATTATTGATTATAAAATTTGTCAAAAAAAAAAGAAGAAAAAAAAAAAGCAATTTCATAAGAAAAACTTTTTTTTGCAAGTTAAAATGATATAAACAAAATCTTATAACCCCATATCATACATTGCCTGTCTATACATATCAAAAGTTCAAGAGGTGACCATAACAGAACATTGTATACTTATACAAGAAACCCATGTGACTAACAGCCATTATACACTCAAGAAAAGAAGATGAATATTAAGTTGTTTTTTTATAAATACCCAACAGATGTCCAAAAATGTGTCCTGATATTTAGAATTGCTTGTTAAATCACAAATTAAAATAGTTCTACAAATGAATTCACTCATGTTTGTCGTAGTTTTCACAAATAATCAGATAAGATCAACTACTATATTACAAAGTTTAGCAAAAAAAGATTACTTTAATGATAAAATAAAAATAAGAATCACTAATTTTCATCTTCTTTCTTTCAGAAATTGTTTTATCAAGATAAATGAAAAATACTGAAAATGGAGAACAATTAATATCTGAATTGATGTGGCTGCTTGGTTGAAAAAGACATCCACATTAGATATCAAATGGCAAAAGACAAAAACAAACAAAAACATAAGAAATCAAATTCGTAAATAATTTGCATACTTTAATGCTTGTAAGACAATGGAGATCCAAGCAGTCAAACAAGCACAAAATGACCTCTAGGTAGGTACTTACCCTTCTGCTGTTATCTGGATTTCTTTTAGTTTTGGCTGGGCTACTTGAACTTGAAGATGACCCGGATGAACTGCTTGTTACTGAGCTTGAACTTGGTGATCTGATAAAAATTGTATATATTCAATATATGTTAAAATGAACAAAAAATACATTTTTGGTAAAAAAATACTAATTCTTAAATTATATTGGATATAAAATGGAAATTCTTTTGTGAATCGTGTAATTTGATAGTAAAATATCTCTAGTTAAAAAATCAGTTTTATCTAGTCATTCCAATAAATTCCTAAAAAAGATAAGGGATTGAAAGAGAATGTCCTTTGATCAAAACTCAAGGAAAACAGAGAATGGGACATTTCGTCACAACCAATTTGACGGCGCAGCTGATTTGGTGAAAGGACAATTCTGCATTGAATATGCCAGTCAGCATTTTTAAACAGATTTTATAATTTCTTATTGAAAAAATTAAGAAAAACACGAAAATATAATCCTCGTTGACAACTACTGACTGTTGTCTGTTTTTGTGTTTTGTTTTAAAAAAACATGTTTTGAGGTTAGAAATTTTGGATCCTTTGTTAATCTTAATTAATGTTTATATCACTTAACTGTTTTTAAGAAAAAAAAAATTTTTCCCAAATTCTTTTTGGTTAATTATTTTCTAATTAATCTTTTTTAAGGATTAAAAACTTGAAAATATTTCTAAGTTAAAAATAAAATAATTTTGATTTTAACTGATACTGAACTAATTAAATATTAATTTCCTGAAGGGTGTTCATTGTTGTTGCACATAACTACAAAATAAATAATTAACTTAATAAACTTAAAAAACCCACAACAACACTATTTTATTTCCAGTTTAAAAAAAAAAACTCTAGTCAAAATTTTTTTAAAATTGACTGAAAATAAATTTTGTACTTGTTAAAGGAATAAAAAAATTTTTAATTCATAAATTTTTTTTTATAAATACAGTGTAAGCCAGATATAAGAGAGATTTTCTCTGGTCCCAAAATAAAGCATGTCTAATTTATATACAAATCAGAAATGGATATAAGAAAAACCCGGACATAAGAGACTTCTCTGGTCCCAACAACTCTCTTATATCCGGGTTACACTGCAAATAGTTTCTAACTTCATTAAGTTAAAAATTGTTATGTTTTCTTTGAAACTTTTTATTATATTTAACAAGTCGTTTTTTTTACTTTAAACTATTTAGCTTGAGTTAAAATTTTAAAACAATTTGAAAATTGTTATTTCAATTTCATTTTTTAATTCAGACATTTCTTTTCTTTTAATTTCTATTTCAATTTTATTCAAAGAAAAAAAAATCTTACTTTACTTAATTAATCTTAAAAATATAAACAAAACTTTGACTATAACAACGAAGCACTAATTTGATACCGAATCGGCTATACTGGATTGGTGATAAAAAGACAATTAAAAAAAAAAGGTACCTTCTTCGTCCAGACCATCTATCGATGTGACCAGGAGAAGGTGATCCACCCCATTTTCTAGAATGTGGACTGGGGCGTCTTCGAGATGAGCCACTAGTAGGCCTTGGAGATGGGCTCCTCCTTTTCCGAGGTGACGGACTTCGCCTCCTACGAGGAGAAGGACTATGCCGCCTTCTTGGAGATGGGCTTCTGCGTTTCCGTGGAGATGGGCTCCTCCTTTTCCTTGGAGGACTTCTCCTTTTTCTCGGAGACGGACTTCTTCTTCGATTTCTTGGTGATGGACTTCTTTTCTTCCTTGGTGATGGACTTCTCTTTCGATAAGATGGGCTTCTTTTTTTATCCTGTGAATGGCTGCGTCTCCTTGGAGACTTTCGGAATGGTGATCCATATCTATAGTTTTTGGGGGATCGATGGCGAGATGTGGACCTATACAAGAGATGAAACAATAAAGTAAAAAAAAAACTTGTAAAATAATAAAATTTGAAATATTTTCAAATTTAATAAGGTTATTCTACTTTTTAATCAGATAAGCTGGCAAGAGATTTATTGTGGCATAAATTACCCATTTAAAAATAGTATATGTTACTGGATTCTGAAATATTCAATCATGATAATAATTAAAAAAAATCTAAATTCATAGTAAATCAAAGTTATCTATATATTACTGGCAAGTCCCCAGCACCAGGGCAAAGCCAGGCAATACTTCTTAGATTATAACAAAAATTTGTACAGCCCTCACAGCCCAGTTGGTAGAGAATCAGACTATTAAGATAAAAATAAAGAAAATCTGGGGTTCTGAAGTTTATTTCTACACCTTTTTGCTTTAATCTTCAAAACATAGTATTAGTGATTCCAGTAATATATAGATAACTGTATGATTTAAATTCATCAGTACACACACACACACAGATAATTTATAGATATATTGACTTTAAATTATTGAATACAAAATTCATGAGTTGAAAAGCTTGGAACTTTTTCATAATCTATCTCTCTTTTAATAATGACGGATGTGGATTTTTTCAAATCTAAAACATACACTGAAGACAGATTTATTTTTCATATTTTTAGACCACTCAAATGTTATCATTTATATTTTGTTATCCTTTATTCCATTTTGACGGCAAGAGCAAATTATTTTAGCCAATGAAAACTCAAAAGCTAAATGAAATCAATTCAAAACATTCAATAAATCAAAAACACTTGCCTACTCCGAGAATGAGATCTGCGTCGATATTTAGGACTTTTAGATCGGCTTTTTTTTTTCCGTTCTGGAGATGATGACCGAGACTTTCTTTTCTTAACCTGCTCTTTATTCTTGGTTAGAGATTTATCCTCGGTAGACTTAGGTTCGTCAACCTTTTTCTTGTTATCTAAATTCTTGATATTCTCTTTTTCAGCATCTTCATTGCTACAATAAATTATTTTAGAACATACATCAAAATGTATTTAAGTGTATCAAAAATACTTTTAAATAAAAAAGAAAATTTTTTTAATGAAAAAAGAAGACAAAGAGAAATGGATTCTGAAGGCAGAATGCAAAATTTAGGAAATCAAACTAACAAAGCTTACATATCAATAACCTCTGTGTTGGTCTCTGCTGGTTTTATATCTTCTTTATCATTTGTATTTCCAGAAGAGGGAATCAATGCAGAATTAGGAGACTTTGAGCCAGTTCTTTGTCTGTGTGGAGAAGGAGACTGACTGCTTTCTTTAGATGAATGACTTGAAGAGCTTCTTGACCTGTAAATGTTAAATATGAACATAATTAAATAGTATGTATAAGATCAGGATTAAATAATAATTCAATTTTAGAAGATAATGAATAATCTGTCAGTCAAAGCATGGAAATCATTCCATTTTTTTCTGGAAAAAACTTCCATTATTGAATTTTCATGTGTAAATAAAGAACTTCAACCAATCCCCCCCACCAAAAAAAATTACATAATGTCCTCCATGAGTTACCACCCAGCTAACTTTTTAAAAATAATATCAAGATTGAATTGCAGTGAAAGAAATGATTTCATTATCCAGAATTGAATCTGAACAATAAACTAGTGACTGATAAAAGTAAGTAATATAAGAAACTTGTGGAACCAACAGTTTTTAAATAGATTTTTAAAAAAAGTACAATACATAATTACTAACCGGTCTGATGAGCGGTGATCTCTTTTGTCAATATCACGTCTTTCTTTACTGAGATTTTCTTTTAAGTGTTCCTCTTGTTTTCTTAGACCGGCTTGGATACGTTCCTGTTCAGCCTTAAAGACAAGTTTAAATATATGTTTAGACAAGTGCATTGGTCACAAAGTGGTACTAAGGTGACCATAATTTTCAACAAGGGGAGTGAAAGAAGGTGTAAAATAAAAGAAAATTTATTTAGTGGTAGGGTGCTTTGAAATAAATGAGAAAATCTATGATTTAACTAGAAAATCTATAATAGAACATCTATTCCAAACTATTGAGATATTCTAATCCAATGATTTTGTTAATATTAACCAGCTTTCAGATTAAGTAATATTTAGTATTTAAGTAATATTTTTAAACTTACGATTAAACACAATTAGTTACATTTTGATTTTTAAAAATTAAGTATATATTTTTTATATTAATTGTTTTATAAATGTTTAAAATTACCAAAGAACTTTTGAAGGTTTAAAAGTTCCAATTTAAAAGATTTTCAAAATCTGAAAATTTGACAATTTAATGTCCTTTTAGCTTGATTGGGGAGAGGGAGAGAATTAGTTTATGGATAAAACTTACCTGACGTTTTTTAATTTCTTCTTTCTTTTGTTCTAAAAATTTGGTTGGAATTCCACTCACATTGTCTTGAGCACTTATCAAGAGGTCCCATAACTCCTGCATGAAAACTCTTGCATTTTTAGGATTTAGAAATCCAGTTATGTTGATCTGAATATCCTTGGGGTCTGGCTGTTGCTATTAAAGCACAGAAAAACAAATTAAAATTCACAAAATGATCATGAAAAACCAAGATATTGAAATCCAAAAAAAAAAAAAAAAAAAAAATCTATTGTATAATAAAAGACAAGTTGAAAAAAAAAAAACTCTTGTAAGAAAGATCTTAATAATTTCCCTAACTTGTCTTTTACATATTAGGAAGAAAAAAAAAAAAGAAATATGATGAAAGTTTTGCAATAAATCTTTAACCAACTGCAATGGTTGCTGTAAGGATCACCTTTCCCCCTCAGTATTTGCATATTAAAGAGAGAGAAAGTGAAACTATGTTTAAAAGTAGACTGGCTATTACCAAATGTTGGCTGGATATTGTGCTGCTCAAATTAGATGGGACAAATGCGAGGAAAATGAAATGAAATTAGATTCAGGACAAAAGAGAAGAATTAATACTTTTGAGAAAAACCTTGCAATTCAACTCTAACATATTTTTAGCCAGTGTTGAAAAGAATATTTGAGGCTTTGTGTGAAACTATTACATGCAAAGCAATAGTCATTTCGTTTACGTTCAACAGAAATTTAGATTTAATAATTTTAGTAATCTTTAGAAATCAAATTCATTTTTCTTTGGACAAATTTTGAATTTGTACATATAAAACTAAAATATAAAAGACAGACAAATTTCTATTGTATTCAAAAAAAAAAAATGAATGCATCAAGCACTTCCCCAAACCAGCCATAAATATGAAACATTTAAATGAGTTCAGAACATTTATATATATTAAATAACACCAGTAAAACATTAGAATCCTCAGCAACTGTGGCAGCTTGTTTCATTCTTATTGTCCTGAACCATAAAACACTGTCTCTTCATAATACTAAAAAAAAAAAAAAAAATTAGAATTTTAGAAATTAGAATATTCTGGTATTATTTTTAAGAGTTTATATTTTTACCCCTTCAGAATGCTACACATTTGTAAGTTTTTAATTTATCCCAAACAAAATGTATCATTTGATAGGAAAATCTAAAGATAAAAGTTGAAACAAAATAAAATGGTTCTCATGTAAAGAATATCAACATAAGACGCGGTGATCAAATACGAACATCCCATGATTTTAAGATAAAAGCTAGTGAAATATTACACATTGCTTAAGATCCACTAAAATTTTTAAATATATTTCTTTCAAAAATGAAAAAAAAAATCATCAAAGTAGAATCCCTAATAGCTTCATATATAACTAATAATTCTATTTGATAAATTATATTTTGTACACACTCATACGAAATTAAGAAGTACATCTATAAATAAAAATACATAGTAATCACACCATGCGCTAGTTTTAAAACACCATGTTTCGGAATTGAAATAACGAGCTGTCAAGATTCAAATTTAAAAAAGACAAAAAATATTTCCATTGTGATGCAGATTTTATAAATAACAAAATTTTTTCCGTTAGTCAGCTGTTTTCTTTTTCTATTACATTTTAGGGGAAAAAAAAATAAAAAAAAAAAAGATCAGAAAATAAATTTAAGTTTTAGAAGAGAGTCTGTGTGTCTACAATAGAGATACTGTGCAACAAGGTCACCATAAAAGAGTCAAGAGGAACAAAGGACAAGAGAAACACATACCACGGTTGAGAATGTCATAAAATGTCCCGACCACGTGGTTTATACCAACTTTGAGAGAAAGTTGTAGCTCATCAGAGGCAGCGACGACCACTAGCATCCAGCCGACATTATAGTAACAAATTAATCCTGTAAGTGAGCGCCTTTGCCAGGACTTTGACGGGACAGGGAAGGCGTTTATAATTTGATCATCTCTAATTGTGAGAGGAAACAGCCAAACATCAGTACATTAGCACAACAACCATCAAGATAAAATATATACAAGTTTATGTAAGCATTAATTTTTCTTTAAAAGATTATTTATGAAAAATTCTCTATATGTTAAGCATAAAATGAAAATAGAAAAAGAATAATTTCATGTGTTAAAACATTTGAAATAGTCATAATCACCAAATGGTTTACGAATACCAGTTACAATTTAACTGCTATAAAATGACTAAGTCTAAAAACAAGACTAATAAAACTAGAAACAAAAAAATTAAAAAGCTTCCTGTAAATTGGACATACTCACTTTTTCCTCTAATTGGTTATAAACAAATTCAACAAGAACATCATCTTCAATCCCTAATAATTCAGTGATTCTCTGTGAAATCCAGGGTTTCAAAGTCTCAACATTGACTTTGTTCATGTCCACCTAAAGAAAAAAAAAATTATTGAAACAATGAATAATTTTTCTTTAAAAAATACATATCTAAAAACTTAAATTCTTTTAAAATTGGCCTAATTAATATCAATATTCTTAATCATCCATGAGTATTTATCACTATCACAAAAAGAAAGAAAAAAAAAACATACCTTTTTTTCCAATCCATCAGCAAATCTCATTGATTTGAGAAGTTTTTTCTTCTTATCAGCAAACCGGTTATCTTGCTCGGCACTGGTTCCCTAATTGACAGAAATGAAATTATTAACAAAAACTTTAAAATTTATATGGCAGATAGAACATAATTAAATAGAAAATAATATTTCAAAAATAATTCTAGTCTACTTCTCACTGAGATTTCTACACATACACAAAAAATTTCATATTCTCATCCTTATAGTTTTGCTTCTTTTAAACCATACTGTGAGATTCATTTTTTCAACCAACTTCCTATAAGCCACAACCTTGTAATTACTGTTGGGATGATTCCTAATTTTTTTCTGATTCCAGGAAAATGTTGATTAATGATTCTGATACCAAGTATAATTCCGGTTCTACAGATTAGTTTTTTGAAACAGAATCCAGTTTTTTTTCCAAAATTTGTTGGAAGTTAATGAAAAATAGTTGTTTTTAGAACTTGTAAAACATGTATGAAAATTTGTAGGAAATAAACTTTAAAATTATGTCATTTAATTGAATATTTACAACAAAATAAGAAATATACTTTTCATTTTTTTGTGGAAAAGATTTGTTCTAGTGTTTTGAATATGGGGGATCGATTTATTAATGTTGTATGTAAAACTGAGCATTCAATGAGGATTTTTTCCACCAATTTTTTTCATAATTTGATAGATTAGTGTCCAATCGATAATAATTTGCTGAAAAAATTGAAAAAAGACATAGAAAAAAAGTCATAAGGTGTGCAAATTGTACCTGTGTCTGTGTACTCCGCATTTTGCATTATTATTCATTCAATGTATTAAATTTTTTTTCATATCTAATGTGAAATTTTATGCTTTTTCGAATAAAACAAAAATTGTTAGAGAAACTTTTTCTAACTTTACACCCCCGCGTTGATATCAAGATAGTTGACAAAAGTAGATTAGACTATATCATAATTTCAGGAAAATAGATAAATTAATAAAATAATTTTCTTAAAAATATTTTCCAGTCACATGTAAAATTTCCTGTGCATTAAGTTAGAAATTAAAAGCTTCATTTAAAAAAAAAGAAGGAAACTTTAAAAAAAATCAGCACAATGTATAGTTTTACCGTTATTCAAATATTTGTCTTTGGATACTTCTTTAAACAGCCTTTGCTCAAAAAATAAAAAAGTATTGTTCTATTAAACCTTTTATTGTTTAAATAATTTGACTTCGTTTTATTTTTGAAATTATAAAGGTTGACGAGACATTTTTATCCACTAATGAACTTTTTCATTCATTAATGGAAGATTGTTGCTAATAAAAATTTTTTTTTTCTTATTTAGTTACCAGTTGGAAAAAAAAAATCACTTGCAATATAGAGGAGAACACTGTATTATATCAACTTTTTCACAGACTTGACATAGTTAGGATGTTTTATTCATAAATAAACTTTGCTCACAAATGAACTTTCACAACAGCGCAAATATAACTAATGGGCCTGGAAGTTTTGAAAGCGCCTATGTGACGGAATAAGCAAAATCATTAAAACTATCTTTGAAGTAATTAATAAACTTCTTGTACATTATATTAAATATATCATAAAAATTTCTAAGACATTTTTATCATAAATTTTAGACTTAAAAAAAAAATAATAGAAGTATTGTTATTATAGTTAAATTAACTTAAAATTTTAAGAGAATTGTAATGAAAGAATTGGAAATCTAAGGTATTTATTTAATGATGCGATTCTGATCACCCCCAAAATACACGATTCTTATGATTAATCGTCCCATCACTACTTGTAATTCTATTTGTGGTTTTTCTATTTTTAGCTATCACTCTACTCTGATTTGAATAAACTAATAAAAAAACATGTAAAACTATTCAAAACAATTGTGTTTAGCAGGTGACATGTGATAGGATTCTAAATTATAAAGAAATATGTTGGGGATAAAATTTATTAAGAAAAGTTAAAAGTAGAAAGCTGCAATTTTGAAAAAATTTAGGTCAAAACAATTTTTGAACTTACTATAGAGAACAGTAAAGATCTTACTATAGAGAACATGTTGAGACAAGTTTTGTTTTCAGTAAAGATCAATGTTAATATTTATCTTGCTATGCCAGAACTATTCACTTGATACAGCAATGAAAGGGAGTTCAGATGGATAAGACATGTAATGTAGGTTCCCAATAATTTAACATTTGAGATAGTCATTAAATTACGTATAATATTTGGAAAATAATTTTTTTTCATTTAAAACACAGCAATTGTCCAACTAAACGCGTCCATGTTTACATAAAGAAATCAATTGGATGACGTCACATTTCTTTAAAAAAAATTTTTTTTTTTTAAATTCAATGAATTTTTTTTAAGCAAAGAAAATATTCTATTCATTGAATTTTTTTCATTTTTTCACATTATATGTAGAATATAATAAAATTTTGAATAAAAATATTTTTTTTTTTTATTTACCATAGAAATGTTCATATTTTTTATCTGAAATAAAAACCCTCCTATCAAAAAACGTCATTTAATTAAAATAAATAATGTATGGACACAATATTTTTTTAAAGATACAATAATACATTTTTCTTTTTTAAAATGTATACATAACCATTCGAAATATATCCTCAACGTTTCAAATTTTAAACTTTAATAAAACAAAAAATACTTTATATTTTTTGTTTTTGTAAAAAGAATTTATAAATGTTATTTCTTTATCTTTTTAAAAAACAAAAAAATATCTAAGATTTAAATTATAGTTATTCTGAATTTGTGTCATTTTTAACATATTAAAAAATTCATAAATATTGTATGGCTCTTTTAAACAATTAATTTAAAATTAAATCTAAAAATATAAATTGAAAAGAATATATTTATATTGATTTTCATGTATAACTATTTAAAAAAATTTTTTTGTTTTCTCCCTTGAATCTGGTGAAAATCCATTTTTTAGAAAATGGAGACAAAAAAGTCACTCTTTAAGTTTATTTGTTTTATTTATTTTTGTATTTATCATTGTTTTACGCATGCGCATAAAAAAGTCTGAGCAGACGACAATTTTTTATTTTATTTTGAATCAAACTTTTCAATTATATTTCCAATAATCGTTTTTTTAACCTCCTTGATATTATTCTTTATCTTAAAAAAATCTAATAATTTTTTTTTATCCTTCACATTTGTCTGCTGAAAAAACTACGATTTTCTTTCCAAATATATTTTCCCAAATTATACTTTTTGTGTACCGTATTTTTTTTAATTATTGTATTTCGAACGCTACTAATTATTTGGCGACGTTTCCATTTAAAAAACAGTCACCTTTTTCCATACACAGCCTTGAAAATAAATTCTTAATTAAAAATCTTTGAAAACAGAATATATTTAAAACCAAAATCTTGGAGAAGGAACTTCGATTTACCTTCATTTTATTGATTTGTGTCATGTAAGTAATATTTACTAATTTTCGTAATTTAAAAAAAATTTCAATTGTAAATTTCACGAAGTAGCTGAATTCTATGGGTTTTTTCAACAGCTTTTCTCAAACGATAGCTTGTACTTAAAAAAAGAAAGAAACAGTTCCTCCTTTTTTTTTTAAATTTGATATTTGATCTTTTCTGGTTTTAATAGGCAAAAAATATACGTTAAAATGCATTTTTCAGGGAATAATGAGCTTTGAAAAGTGTGCATAGTTTTTTTTGTGCAGAAATTATATGGCATACCTAGCGCAATGGATAAAGGCGTCCAATTTTTATAATTCTAAGTGAGAATTATGGTTAGGTGAAGGTTTCAGCCCAATTACCGCCATTGAATAATAAAATATATATTTATGACTTAATACTATGCGGTCATGGTTAACAGACTGAGATCAGTCCAGTCAGACAGCCCATGTAGAGTAAATATAGGATCCTAAGTTCTAAATTCTGTGGAAGTTCTCAATTTTGACAGGAAGGTTCAATCGGTATGGACGAAGGGTTCATCAGCTCAAACATTGTAAAGATAACAATAACGAAGATGAGGAATATAATCTGGAAATTTGATAAATAGTAATGATCTATTTTTGAAATTAGTGTATCATTGATCAGTTGATGTCTAGAGTCAGATGATAAATAGCAATGAACACACGCCACACGAAATTTAGCTGAATTACACGCTAGTTTGACATGAGTTATTCCCCTTTATAAATACGCCAAGTTATGTCCCCTTAACTATTTTTTCTTATGGAGTTAAGTCTCCTACCAAGTCCTACTTATAGTAACGATGTAGCCAGACTACATTTTAGCGACTTAAGAACAACTCTCAGAGTATTTTGGTGATTCATTTTTACCTGGAAAATTTGGAGTCACTTATCTGTACTCACTGTTCAAAATTTTGGGGCTGCCCATCTAAAGCTAAAAAAACCTATTGAGATTAGATTTAAAACGTTTAAATTTAGATAGGGTCAGTGTGGTGACTGCCCGCCGAGCTTAGCAAAATCGCGACCCTCCCGGCCCCGCAGAATGCGCCTTTCGTTCCCAAATATATTGAAGACTTATATCAAAGGTTATATACAACAGAAGACGCGATTAACTTTTTCTGGTCTTCCCTATTTACAAACGACTCTCGTACCCTTCATCATCTATTTTTGTTTCTGCTTATTATTATTTTTTTAATTGTCGGTTACCGATTAGACCCTAAACTTTCAGATTATTAAATAAGAAAAGAGGAAAAATTTAATATTCAAAGAATTTTCAGGCATGCCCAATTTCTCATAAAACGTTTGAGTAAATATTGGAACCACTCGACGATAAAGGCCCACAATGACGAGTTGTTGTTGCCTGTAGGATAGCTTGTTTGTGTTTTACGGCATATCAACCATTCCTTAGGGTAGGCGTTTTAGTCAACTAAAATTAAAGCTTAATTTCCTTATAATAACTTTTGATTTAAATGTGGCGACCGAGAGACAGCCATTTTTGTATTCAACCGCTTCCCTCCTGTTAAATCAGATTATCTTTGTTTAACGACATATAAACCTTTAGGGACATTTAATGCCGAGACAATTTTCCTTTACAAATGCTTTTCTTTTGTTGACAGACTTTTATAAGGACACCAGTTTCACTATTTAGCCTACAGAGAGGGATTTAGGGAATTGATTATCTTCCTCAAAAGGTATTAGGCCGAAAGCGAACGCAACAGACCAACTGGAGTATGAAATCATGTATTCCAATTCTAGAAAGTAGATAACTAACCGCTACTTATACGAGAACTTTCACTCGATTCTTAAACCTGAATTATTCAGGTTTAAACCCGACTCAAATGGAGGTGCTTAGTTCTGGGTTTATATTTCAAGGGAGAATAATCATTCTCTTTAGTTACTCTCCATCAATAGATCGATTAGTCTACATTGTCATTAAAACATTTTGTCGACGAATGATAATTTGTCGAAAATATTTGCTTTCGACATTCAATGACTGTAAAGGATGTTATGCCGTGGATACTAATCTATCACCTTTTTTTATCCCTTCTTTCAATGAAAATATTCGTAAAAATATCGATTCATAAGGAGGGGTGTCATTGTGCACAATGAACGAACTGGCCGACGGTTCGACCGACCGACCAACCAACCAACCAACCAACCAACTTTATTTCGCCTCATTACCGGAGTCGATGATAAAAGTATCAACTAACAAACGTTGTTATGCCGTTAAACACAACCAATATTTTTTCTTTTCCTTTTTGGGAGTTAATCGTTAAAAAAATCAATCATTATTGGTTGATATGCTGTTTGACAGAAACAACTGACTGTCACACTTTTTTTCTAGAAGTCATGCGTAAAAATCTCAATTCTAAAAGGTGAAACGCCGTTAAATAAAACCAATCTATTCGTTGAAAGAATAAAAGTTGCATTGATTGACCGCATTTATTTCACACTACAAAGTTTGAATGCGTGGACGCGTGTGAATTTCTTAAAACACATCAGTGATAATGGACGTCTCTTGTATGGGTATTACAAAATCGGTTCAGACCGGAAGTAAGACCTGACGGGAGTCAAGCTATCGTGGCTTTCCTCGGGTCAAGTTATAACCTCACACAATTAGTTCCTGCCTGTTGTAGTCATAGGTTTCAAATTATCTGAGATGACCTAGTGGCGTCAGAATGATGATAATTTTGCTTTTATAATGAGACCATATTGGAGTGGTAGGTACATGAGAAAAGAAAGGAAAAGAGAGGGCCAAGAGGAAATAAAAAAATGTTGACGAAATAAAAAGAAGAAAATTATGAGAAGAAAAAAGCAGAAAAAGTAGGAAGAGAAGAAAAGTAAAAACAAAGGAGAAAACCGAATAAAACGAGAAAGAAAGAATTGAAGAAAGAAAGAAAAAAAAGAGAAAGGAAAGTATAAATGAAAATTGAAAATATGGAGAAAGTAAAGAAATAAAGAAAAAAATAAAGAGAGAAAAGAGAACGAGAATCGCGAATAGAACTAAGATTTGTAGAAAACATTGGTTATATTTAAATATTTTTCATTGTGAAACTATTTGTAGAAAAAAATGTGGTTTAATTGAAATATTCTTCATTTTGTATAAAAATCTAATTTTGATTAAACATAATTCCTAGAGAAACAGTTTGTATAAAAACAGGTTTTGTTGAAACATTCTTCAAACTGAAACAATTTGTATAAAAATATGGTTTTATTGAAACATTATTTATGGGGAAACAGTTTTCAGAAAAATCTGATTTTATTGAAATATTCTACAACTTAAAGAAATTTGAAATGAGGAAAACAAACAAACAAAAAATGGGGAAAGAAAGAAAAGAAAATAATGAAAAGAAAAATAAAAAGCAAAAGAAAAGACTCCTCTCCACAAAAAATTAAAATAAAAGACGAGAAAGGGAAATAAAGAAGAAAAGCAAAAGAACGATAGCAAAAGAAAATAAAAATATAAAAAACGAAATGCAAAAAAGAAAAGAAAAATACCCAAGAAAAATAACTTATAAACAAGAACAAAAAAGACAAAAAATAAAGTGAGAAAAGCAAAAGAGGTAAAGGAAAATATAATAGAAGAAATAACTGTTAGAAAAAAAGATGGAAAATGAAAAAGAAAAACCAAAAAAATAAAAATAAAAAAAGAAAGAAAAAAATATAAAGAAAATATTATTAAAATATAAATAAAAGAAAGAATGTAAAAAAAATAAAATAAAAAATAAAAATAAAAATAAAAAAGGAATTAGAAAGAAAAGAAAGAATAAAAGATTAACAGAAAAAGAAATAGAAAGAAAAGGATCAGAAAAAGAAATGAAAAGAAAAATACAAGAAAAGAAGAAAAATAAAAGAAGAAAAAAGGAAAGAAAAATGCTTAAAAATAAAAAGAATATAATAGGAAAAACGAAAAAAAGATATAAAGAAAAATAAAAATAAAAAGGAAATAAAAACGTTAGAAAAGAAATAAAAAGAAAAGAAAAAGAAAAAAAAGAACAGAAAAAGAATTAAAAGAAAGAAAAATAGAAAAAAGGTAGAAAAAGAAAAAAGAAAAAGAAAAGGAAAGGAAAAGAAAAAAAGAAACGAATAAGAAAGAAAAAAAGGGAATTGAAACAACAAAAAACAAAACAAAACGCAAACAAACAAAAAGCAAGGAATCTATTTGACATAAATGTAATCTGAGAATCCCAGTTGACGTCCTCCTTCTCTCCCAACCCAGTTTAATGGAATGGTCATTTCTTAAGGCTCTGCAAAAGGCCTGGGAGTCTTTTGTAAAAGTCCTGAAATCTTATACCGCGATGACTCGCACATCCGGGACATTGTCTGACGTAAGCAGCCCTCACACACTACCCCTTTCTCTATTTTCAATGCTATATATCTCACTAATAGTAGGTTTGGAGGAAGATAGGCATAGACAGAGGCATCGAGAGACAGAGATGGATATATTGTTCTCCATTTTAATTAGAATTACAATAATTCATGACGATAAAGAATAATTGACGGCTAAATTATTCAATCCAATCATTTCAGAACACATGGTGTGTATACTTAAACATTAGTTAATTTACCCAGCATTATCTGACTATCAAATAACTTGCTTATCGGTATTGTTTAACAGTATTTAAACCATTTTCAATTCTCTATTCTCTACAAGAAGCTCACTTTGGACAGTGGGTATAGATTTGAACTAATACAGCTAAAACCCAAGTCGTTCCATAAATACATATAAAAAAAAAATATCACAACTATATGGTGACTGTTACTACTTTAGAGAAGACGACCAACCCTTAAAACATGTCCGAATGCAAATGAGTCCGCATACGCTTTCATATACCCACTCTCGTTTTGGATAATTTGCCGCATGCTCTACAGGATAGACTACTGGTGGATGGCCCACACCTGGC